>DWDW01001362.1:0-11778 GCA_018245635.1 Mimoniades versicolor eupheme
TCGACCCGGGAATCGAACCCGGGACCTCCCGATCGGCAGTCGCACTTGCAACAAACACGACCAACGAGGCAGTCAATGAGCAATGTGTTTTTTAATAATTCATAAAATATCTATCCGATACATCAATCAATCTGATACAAGATCATCGCAGGTAATCGCACTATAAGTGGCTTGCAGAATCAATCACTTTTTTTATATGAAGCGACTTTTATTCTGATTTAATTCTTTGTTCATTATACATGAAATTTATAATGTTCGTAATAATTTTTGTGACGCTTGTGTCCGCAAAATAATTCATTTACCTATATAATAAGGGACAATGCAGTTTAAGGGAAGTATTATATACATGTAAAATTGTAACCTTTTTATTGTTTCCGCAGTAAAAAAATTCTACAAAATGCCAAACTTTCATAAAGAATTTATCATTCTAAATTAAAAATAATTAACAACAAAATATAAAGTGACACCCGACAAAATATATTTACTAACTTAAAGGTATATAAAAGAGAATAAATATTGTCCAAAAAATATATTTTATTGTAGTAGACAACACGAGGACGCACGCCCAGCGCCCAGCCCGCGCCGCGCGCGCGTCCCTCAACAACCCTTCGCTATCTACGTCCATCACTCTGTTTTAATAATTGGAATAATTTATTTAATAATTACAACTTTTTTTTATCTGTCCATATTTTAACATTAGGTATAACTAATTTCGTCTTGTATAACTTGGTGTAAGAACAGCCTTCAGGAATTGAAATAGGGTGGCGCAATACGCGCCTCACAGCACTGTTTCCATTTCTACTCGCGTCCGCTCTCTGTAAATGAAATGTCACAAACGTCTTTATCCAATAATCCATTTATTATCCATTAAGTGGTTGGATAAATCGCTTTACGTTCTGCACCTTTACGTTAGAGTTATTATAATTACTCTAACGTAAAGTTGCAGAACGTAAAGCGATAATAATTATTATCTAAAGCGTAAAATTATTGTGTTACATAATATACATTTTGTGTACTGATAAATAAATAATGTTTTACTATTTCTGCTAAATTATTATTCGTAATTTGTGCTTGTTAAAAACAATGCAAAACAATGCCTTGTTGGTCGTGTTGGTTGCAAGTGCGACTGCCGATCGGGAGGTCCAGGGTTCAATTCCCGGTTTGGGCACTATTAAATTTTTCTAATTTAGATTTTCCAGTAGTGGCTCGGAGTCTGCATACGTGTCCGGTGTATGGCAATAGGCTCATCACCTATTCCATAGTCGGACGTACCTAAGTGTAACTGGTGAAAAGTGGGAGTATTTTACATCGCTCTGTCTAATTTTTCGGGGATTACAGGCGTGATGTTACGTTTTTTATTTTATTATTTCAATATTATTGCTACCACCAACATAGGACTGCAATTAAATAATTGTCAATCTTTTTTGTCGTATTTTTCTACCTTTTATTTCTACCTAAGTAATTGGTTTACTTTTAAAAAGTGAAACTTGTTAGTATAATTATGACATGTTTTGGACCTAATAATTACATTTTGTATAAAATTTCTCATAGTGAGCCGAATTACTAATTTCCGTACATATAGATGTGGGCGTGGACATACATATCCTCAAGACCGTGGTCCAGTCGTGGACGGAACCGGGGCTGATGAAAATGATGGTGTTAATGATACGGCCGATGTGGTACCTGGAGCGCAGGTCGCCGCAGGAGAGCGGCCGGTCGAGGTCGGGCAGCAGGTCGGCGGGCGCGTGCAGCGTGCGCGGGCGCGTGGCGTCGTGCGCCAGCCCGCCGGCCAGCAGCGCGGCGGCCGAGGCCAGGCGGCGCGGCGGCGGCTGCAGCCCGTGCGCCGCCAGCGCCGCCGCCAGCTGCCGCGCGCGCGCCGTCGCCGCGTCGCGCTCGTGCCGCGCGCGCCAGATCTGCGTACGACACCAACGTGTTCTTACTCTCGCGCAGTCTATTTCTAACAACAGTTAGGATCTCCTAAATATTTAACGTGTCATCTCTTATCTCGAGGATGGTTGTCGATTTGCTTTCACTTTCAGTGTATTTATAAAAAAGTCTTAAATGCATCTAATCAAGTTTTTTGAAGTCGTACGTGTATGTATGTATTATGTAGTATTAAGCTGTAATGTAACACATGACACATCTGTCGTATTAATTGGAAACCCACAGACTTACAGGCCACTAGTGACAACTAAGTGATTGTGAGTACTACGAGGTGGCCGCACCTGCGCGGCGCACACGGCCGAGCGGCAGTGGCCTCGGGCGCCCGCGCCGAAGCCGCGCGCCGCCGCTTCCACGACTGCGCCATGGAAGGTAAGGGATTGACCTTCGGAAAAATACGGAAAGCTCAAAAATATGATGAAATGTATATATCATGAATAGCATCTATATAAAACATTTGGTTGCAAATTGTAAGGCAGATGTTAGAAATATACCAACAGTAACACTAAATGTACTGAATTTATCTTATTTCCGGGTTTATTCAATTTTCTGTCTTTCAGGTAAAAGCCACATAAAAATGTCATGCAGGACCTCGTGAACATTTTTTTAAATTCCAAGCACCAATTAAACAAGAACAAACATTCAGAAGTTACCCATTGACAACGAGACGAGCGCGCAGCAGGAGCCGGCGCTGGAGGCGGCGAGGTGCTCCCGCAGGTAGCGGAAGTACACGTGCTCCATGAGCAGCAGCAGCGCCGCCAGCAGGATGCCCGCCATCAGCAGCAGGAACGCCGAGAGGAACTGCTCCAGCGCCAGCGGGTCGGACGACTTGTGCTCCTGCTTGTTGGGCTTGCATGTACCCGTCATCCAGTACCTACAAGCGGCGCAAGCTGCTTTTAAAACATCGGTAACGGTAGCTTGTTAAATAAAATACTATTTGAAGATATTTTATGTTTGTTTTAAAGTTACTTTGGACTATAACATTTACAGATGGTAGGTATCCACGTACGTACGTACACGTAATATGCAAACGTGCATCTATCGGAAGAATGTAAGCACTTAATATGTACCTACACAATAATATACATACATAAATCAGTAGCGTAGTGGGGGGGGGGGGATAGGGGCGGTAGGACAATTTTAGGAGGCGGCAAACGGGTTGTTCAGGGGACGGCAAAATAGTTTTAGCCGGCGAGATTTTCATAAGATCGAACATATATTATATACGATAAAAGAAGCGCCACCAGTTTTTCTGTTCTTTTTGCTCGCCGAGATTCGCAGTAGACCTTTTTTGTGCTCGCCAAGATTCTCAGTTTTTTTTTGCTCGTCGAGATTCTCAGAAGGCAACATAGTAACTTTTAAGGGGGCGGCAACATTTTCTTTAGCCCCGCGCGGTTGAAACCAACGCTACGCTACTGACATACATTGATGTTCTTAGTTCTTAAAACGCGCGTCATTCAAACGCACGCTTCAAAACCCCGAAAATGTACTAGCTATTAAATTCATGCTAATTTAACTTAAGACTGCCACGTTGGTAGGGTGGATACAAGCGCGGTTAATAACCTTGAGGTCGTTGGTTCCATTCTCGGGCTGGGGAAAATATTATCTAACTTTTCTAACTTGAAATTCCAACTGGTAGCACGGAGTCTGGATTTGTGTCATAAATGGCACAGTGGGACGCGCAACGCAATTGGTGAACCGTGGGAGTGTACTGCACTCCTCTGTCTACCCTTTCGAGGAGATACCTGCGTGATGTTGTTAATTTAACTTGAATATTTAAGGAGAGTTTACAACAGTTTCCCTCAGACGAGTATACCTCCGCAACCGCTCCAGGTCTCCGTTGGAGCGCAGATCAAGTAGCCGTTTGTTGAACATACTCAGGTACTTGGAGTTGCGCGTGAACGCCAGTCCGTAGCCGGACATCGCGTACCACGAGCCCACTGTCAGTAGTCGGCAGTCTTCGTCCTGTTGAACAATGCAAACTCATTCTGCTCACGCCCGTCTCTGTTTCCCAAACTGTACGGCGGTTATCGTAAGTACATCCAATCCTGCTACAAAAAGCGTGGCGTGTCCAAAACTAATCGGCCATTCTGGAAAGTAGTGGGTGTCTCGTTGGTTGACTGAAGCGACCATTGCTTCGCGATTGCTGATCGAAGGTACCAGGTCAGGTTTTTGGTCGGGTGCTATTGGAATTTTTTAAATTTAGAATTTCTAGTTAACAGTTCAAGTTGTGGAGTCGGAGTCTGGATTTGCGCTCTGGGTATGACAGTAGGCTCACACCCCGTTCCACAGTGGAAGCTTGGAAAGTGACTTAGGCTATTTGTTACTGAGGGATCATCCATGCATATTTTCCCATCCGAAATCACATTACTTAGGATATGTAGTTCTCCTCACTAACGATAGATAGAGCTTACTGTACAGTATTTTTATCCGATATCCTAGACCCAGAACACCATTAACAATGATATGATACATATGAATTTACTATTGAATTGAAAGAATATAACTATGGCATGAAACGATGATTTACAAGAATTATTTTAAGGTATGGCATTATAATCCTTTCAAAGGAAAGTTATTTAATTTAAAATACTATTTTATAAAGATAAAATTTGTCTTTTATAACATGTCATTTGGACGCCTAGATTTTGAGACAAAATAAAATTAAAATTATTCAACACTCTGCTCGAGTCTATGACCACGGCACGGCGCGATGCTGTGAAAACCAATGGAGAAGTCTGTGCTGAAGCACTGTTAATTATATATCTTCAATTTTTTAAAGAATTATACGCGAGTGAAACCGTAGGATACAACTAGTGTCAAATATCAAGAAAGCCGAGGAATTCTTGTTAAAGCAGTGTTCCGGCGATATGGAATATTTTGGTCTTATGAATCAATAATATAATATAAGTGCGATGCGCTATAAATATACCATCCGATTACATACACTTACTTGTGACACCAAGTAATCCAACACAGTACCGTCATAGATAAAAGCGTCAAGCTCTCCTGTGAGGACGCTTGTAACACCAGCTCCAACTGTGCTACGGTTATATCTGCAAATCAGAATTCAAAATTCAAATTAAAATTCAAATTGTTTTATTCATTATAAGGTATATATACATACACTCAATGAAAGTCGTCATTTAGTCATTGTACTTCGGCTTTGCAATACAAAGCGGCTTAAGAAAAAATCTAATTGGTACATTAAAGACGCATCGCTAATTGAGATTACATGAGTATGCCATCTTACCGTGTCATATAGGCATGTGGTTCTGTAAAATATTTAGCCAGAGTTGCATCAGTGTGCGACCACGGCACTGTTCCGAACTTGAGCGGTGGACGTTGAGACAAGGGCCGTGCTATCCGGGGGTCGTCCAGACCGCTGAGCTCGTGAAACTCCTCCCGAGTGATCATGAATGCAGCGAGGTTAGCGGTGTATATAGCCAGAAACACCACAGCAAACATAGCCCACATGTTGGTCATGAACCGAGCAGTGAAGCCCCGTGGGGAATCCACATGTACAGATGCCTGTCGAATTTCTGTCATTTAGTTTGAATGAAAATTAACGTATCTAATAAAAAACCTTAAAGATCTAAATAAAGAACCTATAAAAATACCTGAAAAAGTACAGCCCAAACAATCCAGTACGTTCGACAAAGTGAAAATCTATTTTGAGGCATTTTTTTTGAGTTTTGACCGGTTGAGCAATCGAATCCACTAGGCGATAACCATTCAAAGAAGAAAATAGAAAAAGTGGCCGCTTGTATTGCTACAGCACCGACAAGCATCCATGAGGCGGTGTCAAAAGGCTCTAAGAAAGCCGTAGGAGAAATGATTCCCGTTCGCTTGGCCACGACGATAGCGACACCAGTTTCCATGAACGGCACACTAAAATCCACCACCGCTTCTCGGTCTGAGTTAATAATCAATGATGTTAAAACCTGAAACAACGAGACACAGTTAAAATGTTTTATGCAACAAGTAATATTATTTGGTCTGCTAGTAAAATTACCATATCTGTTTTCTTGTTTACAAGATCTGCTATCAGACCGTTCCATTTTCCGTGGTACAGGGTACCCCATCTTCCATCTTCGACACGAACAAGTTCATATGTGAACCCGAGGTGTTCAGCCAACTGCTGCAGTAAATCGATACAGAAGCCACTACAGCACTGATACAGAGAACTATTTCTGTGCGCTGTACCTGCTTCCAGCCTAGGGAAATTTGTTATTTTAAATCAATCAGGTTGCATATTATTAAGCAAGACTTGAAATTAATATAGCTTCATAGCCCTAATAGATTATTAGTATTCTATCACATACCCTGCCACCTCGATTTCTGGGGCTACACGGCAAATTACACCTCGGTCCAAGGAGCACCGACCGCTAACTGGATCTGGTGGTGCCAAATTGATATATGGCGGCTCTTCCAAGAACGTGATTCGCATATGAAACTTTTCGGGAACTCCTTGAGGCGGAGTATGCAGGCCTCCAGGCCATACTATATCTTTGATCACTAGACGCTCCTTGGGAAAAGAGTTCCACGTTCCAATTTCTTCCCAAACTACCTATGACAAAATGAAATGTTCATTGATGAAAAGAGAGAAATATTTTGAATAGACAATTAATAAATATTTACTTGTTCTCCCAATGTCGGTCGAAGGTTCATAATTTTTAATTCTGCGGCCCTGAGTTCACCATCGGGCGTGAACTCAATGCCTTGTTTTCCGGGCTCCCCATCAACGCTCACATTGCGTAGGTGTCGGTAGAATCGTTCGCCGGTCGACCACCTCGCTTCGCCGGTGCCGACACCGCTACAGGATAACCTGGTACCCAGTGGATACCTGAAGTACTCCGATTCGGAGACGTACGATTCAACGCCGTAAGCGAACACTTTGACAGCTGTTGCAATCTCGTTGATGACTGACGTTCTGGACGTATCGAAGTGTACCCCTAGGGACATGCAATATAATTTGTTGGTGAAATAAATTATATCTCAGAATTTAACATTGATTGTAAAGATATTTTCTGGATGTGAGTTTAAAAAAATACGTACCAAGCATACCAACTGGAAAATTGTTGGGTTGCTGCATGGAGCCCAGTACACTTTGTGTAACAATCCAGACAAAGTTTTCGCCGGTGAGGTGTAAGTCTCCAGCTGAAGAGAGGATATCAGCGGCTTCCTCCCGCGTCGCATACAATAACATCACACGTGCCTCACTCGTTACCAGTTCATTCAAATCCGCTGGTTTTTTTACTACTACTGCGTTTAAAATTGTAAATTTAAATCGATCCTGTTGAAACATAACATGTATATATTATTGGACTTAATGTCAAACAGGAAACAAAAGCAGATTGCCAGATACTAACTTGGAGCGCAGAGACTCGTTCTCTTACGGCCTGTATAAAATCGTCATGTCCAGCAATAGCTGAGGTCACGACGCTGAATTGATGCCACTTGTACCGTTCTAATATCGAGAGCATGGCCGCAGTCTGGTGCTCGATAGTGGGAGCAAGTTGGAGACGTAAAGACGCGTGCGATGCCCTTTTTTCAAGTCCGCTATTATCTGCATTCCAAGCTATAACCTGAATTAATACAATGCATTGTTTAGTAGACACGATAAGAGTTCATGTAAGAAAATACATATATTTATACATATATAGCGAAATAGTTCAAAAGAGGCCGGAAAATATAGCTTTACCGGAATGCCAAGATATCCGGCGAGTTGTAAGAAATATTGTGCAGAGGCAGTAGATCGACCGTATTGTTCATGATTCATTAGGTAAAGAATGGCGGACACGTTGACTGCTAAAAAATCTTTACATAGCGAATCCAAGATTGCTGAAAGCAGTTAAGAACTTTATTAATATTCGATTACATGAAGGCCAATTAAAGCTATTATTCAATTTATAAATAACACGTGACAAGAGCAGTTACAAAACTATGTACCTACGTGAAATAATTTCGTTAACTTCTTTACATGAAAGTTGTGATAGATAAGATATATATACTATTTGTATCAAAATCGTGGAATGAAATTTAATTTTCTGACTTTGCTCAATTATATTGGGGATCATAATATATGGGTGTTGTTCTCTAAATAATATTTAGTTTATCAGTGTAGCATTAATATGAAATTTTACTATTTGTAATATTTATGTATAATATAATATAATATAAAACATTTTTGATGTACATATAAAAGATTTTCGCTGTGGCCAACCAGAAAACAGAGTGTTTGACAAGGATTTGGTGGTCAAGATTCAAGACGTACCTTTATTTTTTATTTATTTAATGCATTGGACAGGCTTAGTTTCAACAGAATATAAATGTAAGACGGCCGTTGACAGAATACTGATCACAATACCTACAGAAGCTAACCGAAAATATATTTCTCCAAATTAAAAATAAATATCAACTAATTGTAAGTGTATTGAAATTTTTGAAATATTTGTCTTCTATATTCTATACCATCTATATTCCACGCTATTTTCCGTTACAAATAGATATTGCAAATAAATATAACCTAGTTGCAGTAAATATTATGTAGTAGCAAATAAATACCATATAATGTTAACAAAAATTCAAAAGTTGTGTTTATCGCAAAATGATCCCACGATATCACAGGAATTAAATTTTTCTTAATCTTTCCTTTTAGTGACAACTTGAGGGCCTCCTTTTATTGCAAAAGCATATGCGCAAATAATATGTAAATTATTTATTATTTCGTATTTCTTGTAGGTAGGTACGTTATTTAATATTGTATTTACATCGTATTTCCTGTTATCGGAATTAATTTTCATTTCTTTCTTTCTATTATCTTGGTACAAGGTTTTTTAAGGGTTTATACGCTCAGTCAGATTGGTTCTTGAAAGTTGTCGTTTTAACTCACTTTAAAAACCAAAAGGTAGTTGAAAGGCGACAGGTAGATAGATGCCTACAACTGTAATTCCAGTAACATCTAAAAGATATCGTAACCTCAAATTGTCCTCAAGGAACCCCGTCCCTACGTGCCATGTAAAGTTTTTAACTGACAGAAGCCATGTCCTATGATATATATGTATATACTTATTTTATTTATCTCAATAAATACTTTGATCCCAAGCAACATGCAATTTATAATGATAATAATGAAAGTGGTAACAGAAAATGAACATTTACATTCTTTTCATTGGTTGTGGTGTTAGGTTATTTATTACTCTCTGCCTACTCCATAAGGCTAACTTGGCATGAAATATAATAATAGTAGTGGCGTTAATGCGGGGCTATATGAGTCATCTGAGTTCGAACTTATTTCGCAAGTATTAATTTAATTTATATTCGAAATATATTGAATAAAGACATTTAACGCGTTCATTCGAATAAAACTGCAATTATCGTGTATTAAAAGATATGGCTAAATAAAGAATGTAAAATAAATATTAAAAGAAACTACTTATCAAAATTAAAGTTTGACCTTTGACGTCGTACCGTAATGAAATATAAAGTTTGACTAGTACCTTTACAGTGCATAGTAGTTTAATTATACATATATACCAATTAACTTTTCCCAGCTTGGTTCAGAAAACAGATATATGTATATTTAGTACAAAAAATTACAATCCATATTATACTAATGAAAATAAATGTTTGAGGTGGGACAAGCTTGACTCGATAAAATAAAAAAGTCAGAAATAAGGAAAAAGCATACGCAAGAAATACTAATTAAGCTTATCATATTACAATGAGAAAATATAGCACTTCTCTACATTATCCAAATAAATAGTACCTACCGAATTTGATTTCAAGCTATTACAAATACAATAATAGATCGTTAAACGATTGAAATTAGGCTACAATAAGGCACTAAATATGTTGATCGATACAGAACGTAATAACTTCCAATAAATAACTAAGAATTATTACACAAATCACAAATAAAATATATGTATTATGTGTGAGGTAGAGTTGTACCGAACCCTCTGTCGGTGTCAGTCGCACGAGACCTGAGTAACTTTTTTTCTTTTAAACTGATCTAACTTGCGACTTCTTGTAGTGTTGTCAGCAACAACACTACAAAAAGTAAAGTGTTGAGGTTCACTAATACACTTACTCATAGGACTAGGCGTGAGGCCCTGCATTGAAAGCGTAACATTTAGGCGCACGTGTGAGAAGAGTTTGAGTTTGCGAGGCAATTTGGAGAGAGCTGCCTTCTCGGCTCTGGTGTATTCGCGAGCACCGAAGGACATGTGCGGCACCACCAGAGCGGCAGTTATGACAGAGGGGATGCGGGGCGCGGCGGGCGCGGGCGACGTCCGCGGCCGGCGCAGCCCGTCCACCCCCAGGCGCACTCCGGAGCCCCGCGCGCCGTCCCGGGAGCCGCTGCCCAGTACCCCGCCACCCACTTTGATGCCGCCGCCGCGCTCCCCCGCCGCCAGCGTTCCGAGCGCGGCTAGTGCCATCAGCGCAGCTCGCGCCTGCATCTCCACTTCCGATGCTGTAATAAGAAAAACTCATAAATTATTATCATTAAATTCAATTTTTGTAGTAGTAGCTCGGAGTCTGGATATGTGCCCGGTTTATGGCAATAGGTTCACCACCTATTCGATAGTGGGATGTAAACGTAACTGGTGAAACGTGGGAATGTACCTACTGCATTCCTCTGCCAACCTCTTTGGTGACTACGAGTGTGAAGTTACGTATTATTATTATCAATACCAGTATATCACTACAATATATACTATAAACATTGTAATTGAACAATGTCTTTACGTAAATTTGAACAATATTTTATTGGTATCAAACAAAATATTAATGTTTGAAAGATCTTAGATAAAATAAATATAGATTCAATATATTCCTACAATTCACAACTGCACTATATAAGCCCACGTAGGGCTCGCGGGTCGGGGGTCGCTGGGGGCTTTTGAGCAGCATCCACCGATGCCCGCAGGAAGCCAGGGCATGTAAGCCGCGTCATTCCGCCATAAGCCAGTACGCTTATGGAGTAATTTTTTTCTCCGTGCAGTTTGCGTCATAAAACGTCGGAGCGGTGAACCGAGAATTTTGCTCTCTCTCCCACTCGCCGGCCTTATGGGCGGGCATAGTGATGCGCATTATTGTTGTCGATAAGCGTTATCGATAGTGTATTTAGTTTTGTTATTATGTGGGATTATGATAAAAATTGAAGAAAAATAAATAAAACAACGTATTTATTGAAATAAGATTAATAATCATTTAAAATAAAATTACTAATTAGGTATCTATTTTCATTGCAGTGAAAAATATTAAAACATTTATGATAACAAACGTGTTTGTGCTGGTATATTAGTGCCAACAGGCAAAATATTATTTTGAATACATTCTGTCGTTTTGGTACAAAACAAAGGAGTAGCCATTGTGTCACTAAAGAAATTCAGAGAACGAATGCGCGAAAACACTTATTTTCTCTTAGGTGGGGGTAATGATAAAAACAAATTACATAAGAATTGACAAACTATGATCATAAAATAATAATATGCTGATGCTACAGATTGCCCCACCTAACGTAACCTCAATTACCCTTAATACAAGAGAGTGTTCATACCAAGACAGGGAGCCCAGTCAGTATCATCTTAGTACTTAGGGTAGTGAGAATGTAGTTCCACCATCGAACGCATTCGCACTTAGATTAGTTAGATTATAGGCATTAGAATGTAATTATTGTAATTCTTGATCTAACATCGACAGGGATTAGACTAGGCCTAATTATAAGTTTTATTGTAATTTTTTATTATTTAAAATTAATTATAGTAAATTTGGTTTTTTTTGGAACCTCTGAGCGCAGTAAACGTAATTCGCAGCATCCTTTGTATA
>DWDW01001363.1:0-11777 GCA_018245635.1 Mimoniades versicolor eupheme
CTTTGATGTTATGTTACTGTTTGACATTTAATTTTAGATTATGCCGATATTTATTGCTTACTTCGATTATGCCGATTAAACAATTCTGATCGTGTTACATATTTTATGTATATTAAAATCACAATAAAACAAAATACACTAGCGATATGTATGATGTAAACTTTGTATACCCCTCGGACACAGTGACGGGTTGGTTTCCATCAACTTGCCACTGATCGCGGCGAACGGACGCGCAGACAGACAATAGACGATACATTACCGAGTGATATATTGTTAGACACCGGACCAAACACGCGTGAACTATTTGATTGGCGAACGTAACGTTAGTGTGAAATGCGGACGAACTATATAGTTTCCTACACATGTTTACTGGAGACATTAAAGTGTACTCTAATAATTGTGTAAGAATAATATAACTAATAAGAATAATATTTTTATTCAGCGTAGTAAATGAATTAATTAAATCAGTAGTCTTGACTAGACCCCAGATAAAATTGTAAACATAATTAAATCATATAAATAAGAAATAATTCAATTAAACTATTTAAGCAATTCGCTGAAAATTCTTTAATATACATATATGAAGTGTTTCAAATTGCTATTGGCCAGAGAGTTTTGACCTCTCGCTTTCTGTAAGAAGGCCTGCATCCAACAACGAAACGACAGAAGAATTGAAAACTTAATGAAATAATGTGATTTTACATTTGATTGGATTCACATCGCGTTGACGTTCGTGATATCGGTCCGTATGTTTTCCCGCTGACTGTTTACGTCACTTAGCACTATCTCGTGTGATCTCAGCTGGGATCAGCTCACGTTACACATTCTATACGTAAAGCTTTAGCGCTAAATATAGACCGTTTGATGTATTTTTAGCGCTAAATCTCGACAACTGTATTGAAAGGAACTTACGTTCCTTGCGTACTTACGTAAACGAATCCTTTTTACGCTAAGGTTAAGCCTATTGTGTTGCATCAAGTACAAATAAGGACTCCGAACTAGTACTAGGAATTTCAAGATAAAAAAATCAAGTAATACTTTGCCCGATTCCAGTATCGTACCCACGACTTCTTGTTCAATATTCGCTCTTGCGATCACTAGAGGAAGAAGGCAGACGATTTTACGATACATATCACATAATATACATAAATACATCCACAAATTATAAACGACGTTATTAGTCATATTGTACTTTATTTTATCTCTACTTATTTATGTAAAAGTTACCAATCATACGTTTACAGTACCTATAGCGTATATTTTATACATTAATTTTAATTTATAATATACTACAATCATTCTATTGCGTTAAACTTTAAAAAAACTAAACTTAACATCACGCCTGTGATCGTCGAAGACGTGGGCAGAGGAGTGTACTAGTACACTCCCACGTTTCACCAGTTACGTAAACGTCTCACTATAGAATAGGTGGTGAGCCTGTTGTCATTTATCGGGCATACATCCAGACTCTGAGGCACTACTAGAAAATCTAAGTTATGTACATCCAATAGTACCCAAACCGGTATTTGAACCCAGAACCTCCCAATCGGCAGTCGAGCTTGCAACCGACACGACCAAACGGGCAGCGAAAACGATATACTATTACAATATGTTTATGTCAACGTTCCCGAGATATAACATTGATTTTAGAACAGAATGGTTTTGTTAATTCACCTAATGGTTAAATAATTTGTACCAAAATCATCTATATTTTTAGTGTCTTACGTTTAATATCTAATAACAAGTATCATTAAGAGCGCCAAGCACAGCTACCTGAAACAAGTTACTAATAATGATAAAAACTTAAGAATAATCTTTTAAATCTAGTGTTCTGCGATTTTCAATGCCTTTGCCCAACGTTGGGAAGTAAATACCAAACATCCAACGTCACAATGTGGTTTCAAAACTCGCATATCACATATTTAAACATCAAAACAAGAAATGATCCTGACGCGTGACATTAGAACTAATGGATTCTATAAACATCCGTTACATTTGAAACGTGCCGATAAACTGTCATCCAGCGCACTACGACGGGCCCGATAAAGCATAACACACATTAAGGTCGCCACAGACGGAGCTATAATATACTTGATAACAAAGATTATGTAACGGTATATAATATGACGATATATTTTCTATAGCAACGTTCGAATATTGTAATACTCGAACACATGTAGCTCCTGTATATATCCCTTTCTAATATCATCAAAATATGTGAACAGATATAACAAGACATATTTCAGTACAACAAGATATAGGTATAGCATAGCTAGCTTCTGCGATAGATCGCTATTATCTACGTGCAATATAGGAGCAGTGATAGATTAGTTTTAAATTCAACCTCTCACTCCGGAGGCCTGGGTTTAAATCCTGGCACGCATCTTTTTGCAAAAATGTTCGTTTTAAGGTTAAATATAATATGCTGTAACGGTGAAAGAAAACATCGTAAGGAAACCCGCACAGAGTTTTCAAAAAAATGTTCTCTTAGGCGTATGAAGTCTGCCAACCCGCACTTGGCCAGCGTGGCAGACTATGGCCTTAACCCTTTTATCTGAGAGGAAATCCATGTTTCAACCGCGAAATGAAAAAAGGAATAAAAAAGAATCAGTATGTTTTCGAGCTCCATCTGTCACGCCCTTTAAGACCGTAATGGCGGCGTAAATGATGGAATGTACCCGTACGAATGAATGACATTACATTCACGGTACATGAAGTTGTATATTTTGATACATCAGTCCGGTTTAAAACACCGTGCGAGGGTCGTCCGAGCGATCATCCCTTAAAAGGTCGCTTGCGGGGGTGGTCGCTGGGGGCACATTTTCATAAACGTTTACGCGCTCTACGTTAAGTGGCGCGGGTATAATTAATTACTTAACAGTCAAGTCAAATTTGTCGGAAACTGTTAGAACAATAAAGAAAGTGTACAAAGTGAAAGTATATAATTGATTTATTATTATTATAATATCATTTGTATACTTCTATTTTATTATAGCAATGTAGGTATCCAAACAGTACGAATATTTCACCTCATCAGGCCAACCTTTGTCCTAGATGGGAATTGAACCTGCGACACAGAATTCAAAGCAATTGAACCAAGAGTTCCGTCAAATATTTTGTAATATTAATCACATAGATCTATATCCGCATCTACAATAAAATGTAACATCGCGTCTGATATTCCCGAAAAGGTAGGCAGATGAGTGTAATACACTCCCACGTTCCAGAAGTTACGTTTACGTCCCACTATGGAATAAGGTATCCAAATTCCGAGATACTACTAGAAAATGTTAGTTAACAAAATCCAATAATTCCCGACCTCATATTTGAACCCAGAACCTCTCGATCGGCAGTCGCACGAGCAATCAACACAACCAAAGCGGCTAGCAGCGAGGCATCTACAATAACCAAGAATGCATAGTAACGATTGAAAAAACCATTCAAATACAAATGAATATTTTAGGGCATCTTAACACATGGCCATCTAATACAATTTACGAGTAGGTACCGGTCGTGCTATGGTTTATAAACAATTTATAAATTACGAGTACATAGGTAAATGCATATAAATAGTATATACTTATGTAGATAAATTTTTACATCTAGAAAAATAACAAGTAATTTAAATTTATAAATGCAATTAACAAGTGTAGTAGTGTACGTTAGTCCCTAAGTGCAATGAAATACAAGATACCGAGCTGTGATATTACGCATAATGACGTCATTTGCAATGCAAACTGCAGTGAAAGGCGACTGCAGTACCACAACCACTTATTCGTCATCTCACCTTTGTGTACAAAATTACAAATATGTACTTATTCAACGTTATTAAGCCCTGTTAACGAAGTATAGGTTTTATAGTAACCATATAGATTTTTGTTATCAACACATTACAATTTTCCTACGGTTCAATATATGGCTTCAATTTTAAAATTAGTCTTAAACGTTCAACTAACAACTGCTGTTCATAATATACATATTTATACTTTTACCTGCATAGAGAACATAACCAGATACAAAATGCGAGTGTTGATAGATACAGGTACTAAACAGAGCCCAAGAGTCCATTTATATCGTCCAAACACTAAATACTGACAGACAAGGGTATCGGAAGTCTCCAAGACAAACATGGTTGTATGAGCCAAAGTGCTGTTGGCCAAAATACCTATCGATCTAAATTAATACATTTTTACGCGTATAAAATAAACCTATATTCAAGTTGTGTGCGACCACACACGGGTCACGTATGCGTCACGATGCGACATTTTAAATAAAAAAACTTAACGAGAGATTATAGAGCTTTAAATACTGGCCGTTTTATAAGTAATGCGCAATATTAATACATTAACCGGCTCAAAAATTAAGTGTTACAAAGGTAACATCACGCCTGTATTCCCCGAAGCGGTAAGCAGAGGACTGCAGTACACTCTGTCGTTTCACCAGTTATGTTTACTTACTACCAAGGAGTAGGTGGCGAGGCTATTGTCATACACCGGACACTTATCCAAACTCCGAGCCGCCCCTAGAAAATCTAAATTATAAAAATCCAATTGTGCCGGATTCGGGATCCGAACCCAGGAACTCTCGATCGGCAACCACACTTGAAGCCAACACGCCCAACGAGACAATCACTCGAAAATAACAGTTAGCATTAATCAAAACTAAAATGCATAATTAGAACAATAAATGTACCTATCAAAATATTTAAACTAAATACCAGTAGGCACCAGTGATTGCCACTTGTGGTATCTACCGTCTCCTAGCAGCTGAATTGAAAATTTGAATACATACATTAAACACACCTGTTTTACATAGGAATGTGTGTGAGAAAAAAAATTACCTGATTAAATCACGAACGAGCGGAGTGACTATCTCAGCACGAATGTTAGCGCACCGAACACGTCTAAAAACCGCGCTGCGGCTGCAATTCCAATGGAAGGCGACTCTGTCATACCGCCGCGAGCCGTCATTACTTCAAATTAGAACTTGTATTGATATTAATCACCACTCTTATTGGAAACTATAGTAGTCTTGTACCAAAACCATTAGAACTTTTTTCACCTTAAGATGCGATGTATGAGTTAATGATATTTCGACAACAAACTATAATATCATTCCACTGGTGGATTAACGATTGAGGCCATTGTCTGTCATGATGGATAAGTACAGTTTGGTAGACATTCAACGCGTTAGAAAACATAATGGATATGTGCATAACCCATCATTATATCGTTATTAATCATTACAGCATGTGATATATACTTGATCTTAAAAAACGTAACTTTGTAAGGAATAACTATAAACGTTCCACAATACGAATCTCACTGCTAATCCACTAAGCTGTTAATCTATTTTTGCTTGTATTACTTTGTTATTTTAATAAATTAAGACAAAGCTAAATCCGAGCTACTTTATTCCTGAACAACATTATGCAAACATGCTGTATGATGCTGTAGTCTTATTTTTTATTTATTTAGCAAGAGGCTCGCGTTTGACTGCTATCCCACCTGATGAAAAGAAAGATACTGCCTAGCATCTGTCACGCCTGCCTAAGAAGTGCCTATTCAATCTTGTATCGAACAATTCCGAGTTATACGAACCGGGAAAAATAGACGCCGCCAGGAACTCGTAGCTCAACTGATTAATCCACAATAAATTGATTACCGTTGTATTAATAAAGTATCATATTTTTTTTATGCCCATAATATTTTTTTCTGTTACACTACGGTGTGATGGGCGGCCGACACACACACTACACAGAAGCGTGCGCACATGTCGAGAATAATGAACCGTTTTATTCTGTTATTATTTAGCCAACAATTGCTTACCGCCATCACCCTAATTGCAAAACTCGTGCACCGAAAAAATGAAACATGTACGACGATACGGCTTCCTGCCTATTCCGCAAGTGAGTCGGGATGAAGATATAATTATAGTATAACTAAGCCATACGTTATCTGAACGGTAATTAAACGTTAACTTATAATTTAAGGTTTCCATGAAATAAGTGAACAATATTGAGAACAAAATAAAAACGTGAATGTATCGTTGAGAATTCTAAAAAAACTTTACCGTGCAATTCCGTCCTGTATTTCACAATTGTGTAAAGGTTTGAAAAAATCTATGTGGGGACATTACAATTTTATCTCGAGTTTATCTGGACACGCGTCACAGCGACTTTATGCCGCGGTCACACTGGTTCGCATTCAGTACTGACATGTTAAATATTAATAATAAAAAAAGTTAAGAATATAATTATTAACAATTATTCTAAGATACCAGTTATCCAAGAATTGAAGTTTCAATATTGTTCACGTCCTCGCTGAATATGTATAAATACTAGCTGTTTACAAATATGTATACCTACATATTTACCTACATCCAAAACTAAAGTTACCTAATAGTTATAAAACAGCCATAATATTTATCTAATAAGGAAGATCATTTCCTATGTGTAAATCTTGTTCTCTTGTATTTTCTTTCTTTCGTCATTATCATAATGATCAGCATATCAGTCCATCCTTTTATTGTTCCAATTTTAGGAATGGGTCTCCTATCAGAATGGGAAGTGTTACGACCATAAACTGTCACACCGACCACGACCACCTTGGCAGACTTCATACGGCTTAGAGAACATTATGAAAAACATCTTTTATAAAAAAGCGTAATGTAAACCAACCTTAATATAAAGTGAAATATTAGAATGTGAATCAAACCATAATCTAAAATAAAAGGCTGTAGTGTGAACCAATCATTATGTTAGGTCGGAAGTAGCAGTGTGAGGTCGGAAAACAAAATCAAAAAGTGGGGCAGTGGCGTGGCTTTTTGAAATGAAACGGGCGTTTTATACCCCCGGGACCGCCGGCCCGGGGGTATTGGATTAATCTCCCTATTGCACATGCTTCTACGATGTTTCATTTTCATACATCGACCCGTACCGACAATACTGCTTGTAGTGTTGAACAAATATTAGCCCTATGATATCTAGAATTTTACATGATTGAATTATTTTTCAAATTATAGATATTATTTACATGTGCGATATCTCACAAGCGTGGTGTCTACTTATCATCATCATCAGCCTATTCCCGTCCACTGTTGGGCATAGGCCTCTCCAATAGCACGCCACTGAGCTCGATCTTCAGTTCTTAGCATCCAATCTTTACTTATAATAATATAATTTATACTAAAAAATCCAATTTTATTTGATTTCTAACCGTATATTTGGCATTATTGACAACTAAAGAACTTCAGAATGATACTGAGAAAATAATAATTTCATCGGCTCTCTGCGCCCCGTTTCCTGGTCTATTTACCTACATTATAAAGGACCTGGCATAATGTAATAATAAGAATGTGTTATAATGCAACACTACAAAAACTGATGAAAAATAGCCTTGAATATTATATTTGTGGACCCCTTTAATGATGATAACTTGCTGATGTTCGAAAACATTCATTACAAATAAATTAGTATGCCATAAGTCTCCTTTTCGCTAAATGTTATTGCAGTGTTGCTGACATTGTTATAGCCTAATTTTTTTACATAGTGATTAGGAAATATATTAGGATTTATGATGATGATGATGAAGTAATAACATACAAATTATTCTGTAGTATGTATTTTAACGTTTACTTTTTACGTTTTTTTTTTCATTCCGTGAATTCACATCATCTATTCTTTTTGTCATTGGATTGTTTAACACCGGTATGCCTTTTAAACTACTCGCGTGTAGACTTTTCAAAATAAGGATTTTGGCCGTTGTGTAACAGGCTTCGCAAATGTGGCTTGGTCGATTTGACATGCCTTAGTGACTATTATGAATAAGTCTTAGTTGTGTGCAAGTTTTCTTACGATGTTTTTCTTCAACGTTATAACAAGTGATGTTTAGTGATAAACATATTTACGTTATATCACGCCTGTAGTCCCGAAGAGAAATGCAAAGGAGTGTATAACGCCCACGTTTCACCAAAAAACACATTTATTTTCTTCTAATATTGACACAATAATAGATTTAGAAAATGAAACGATAATAATCCATTTTCCCAATAGGAACTGTCTTAAAGTTTGTATTTCGAAAACATTTGGAAAGTCACTGCTTAGCTTCGAAGGCTAAGCAGAAAATTATATTGTCTTAAAGTGTTTTGTAGAACGATTTATACAAAGTTGGAAACTTCAACACGCCGGTGCCAAGAGCGGATCAGAACTTATTGGGCAATGACGCAATACCATCCCGCGTTGTATAACAAATCAACGATTTTTACGCTTCTTTAAGTTAATAGTTTCAGTATAAAGCTTTTAAAGCAACTATTTTTATTTTTGTAAATAATATTAATATTTAGCTTCTTAGAATATACCGTTTACCTTTCAAGTGCAGCATTTTTCGTTTCTTGTTTTTTTTTTTAATTCAGACAAAAGTCCAACCGTACACGTGAGGTACTAATATAGTTTCAGTTGTAGTATGTTTTGTCTCGATTGTTCCAATTCAAAATTGCCAAAACACATTATAACCAGAAAATTGTAAGTCTTTGAATAAGAATGCAAGAGTTCACATCCTCCGCGCTTTAGTAACATAAATCTGTCCGATTTCAATGGAACTGCACCCCGGTCATTTAATGACATTCTGATTAGTTTAATGACACTCTGATATATAGATTCATTTTATAATTAGCTAACATCGCGCCTGTAATCCCTAAAGAGGTAGGCACAGGAATGTTGTAATCTCCCACTTTCCACCAGCTAACAAAATATCCCAGCAATTTATCAAAACTGTTCCCTCTGGTGTAGCAACGATTTACCCAAGTCCAACATCTCACTCGAATAACCGTAAGTGAAATACCTACGTTCTAAAGAAACATAACATGTGTATAGGAACGTAGCTTGAATTTGACACGTGTCGTGTCCGTAAATGAAAAATTAAAAAAGGGCCGCTGGCTTTAAAGGCGAAGCGAAGGTTGACGTTTCGTTCGGATCGTCTCACACTGTTTCGTTCCAGTACGCGCTCGCTATAGTTGCATATTTTTCGGATAATAGTTGGATCAATAGATAAATAAAATCGAATCTGAATCTACAAGTAATCCCAGTAGAGAACTTTATAACTTAGAAGGTTAAAAGGTTGTAACAATAGTAGTTTTACAAGTAATTACGGTATATTTTGTAGCATTTTTCTATGTTGGTAGTGTTTTTTAAACTTATTTTAATGTTGTATAGACACAAAGATAAGAGAACTCGTTATAAACAGTTTTTAATATATTAAAATAGCAAAAAAGTGTTGGTCGTGCATAAGATAACGCAAAACTCGTGAGAATTAAATTGGCCCATCTCCTGTCTACCTAATTATGTTTCCTCACCAACTTCCGTCATATGAGCAAATAGCAACACACGTCTCAATACTATTTCAACATCGATCGCTTAAGAAGACTTAGGTACAACCAAAAACGTGTTTTTTCCACATTAGTTACATATTATTTTTAATAGTCGCATAATGGTGAAAGACCCTGAAATTTCCTACCCTTGGCAAGTATAAATCGCTGAATTGTAGTAGATTGCTACTATTAAATTATTCAAAATGGAAAGTGTAGATGGTACGTGCAACGGTTGAACAATATCGGATAATTAAATTTTCTTGTAAGTTTAACTTATATAAGAAAAGCTTTTGCACTTCACTAACAGGAAACTACGATCATGGCCGGATTGGATAATTACCTGCGTCTGAGGTTCGCCATTTTATTACCCTTTTATTTTATATTTCATTTATTGTTTATGGAACTCGAATCAAGGTTACACGCGCAAAGCGGAACCTGGGAAGTGACTGATAAATACGGTTGATACGTAGTTAATTAGTTTTTGTGTTAATTTATTTCAAACGTTTTCAACACGTGCCTATGAAGGTCTTAAAAAAGTTACAAAAAGAATTACTTCTTCTGAAAAGACACTCGTGTTCATGTACCATTAAAAATATAAACAACAAAGTGTCCATTCTTTCTTCCGTTCAGTGCTATGCAGATTTTTACTTTAACACTTCGCTTAATATTATCTAAGGACATCCCACACTCTGGCTCTCAGTTGTAAAGTTTTAGTACCGGTATCGCATGGCCAACGAGCGTCAGTTCACTATGTTACGGATAATGATTGCAATAGCTGTAACAACTAAAATTATCTTTAAGTAGCAGATGCAGGCGGTTGCACCAGAACCTGATACACGATGCACGGCATTAGCGAGACACTGCACTCATAACAACATCCAACGGTGTTAATATTTAACTGCGTATACACGATGACATTAATCACACCTCGATTCTTGTGATCTATTGTATATTCACGATATTGTGTATTCACGATACAGAATTAGGTACAGTAGTATGAACACATACTACTGTACCTAATTCTGTATCGTGAAATTAGTAAAAAGATAAACTACAGTAGTAAAATTAAATGTTTGCTATAATGTTTGTATATAATATAAACAGTGAATTGTAATTAGTGTTTATAATATTATTAAATTGCGTAAATACATTGTATTCGTCGTGCCAAAAAATATATATATGTACATAACAACGCAACGGTTTTACTTTTGTTTAATACGCTCTTCTTAGTTTTATTTTGATATAATATTTTGTAATTTCAAAATAAATATAAATATATTAAAAACATTCAAAAGCATTAACAGTCTCGTTTTTATTCACACTAACAATAAAATAGACAATAATTATAAAATATGTGAGTTGCGATTGTTGCATAAGAAATCGGACGTATAAAATTGCTAGTGTGCATATACCCTTATTATAAGCTAACATGTAAAGTAAACATGATAACAAATCGGCACGATACAATAATTTTATAGCAATGCAGCTGACACATAAAGATAAAACCGTTTAATTATTTTTAACTACCGACCTCTGCTAACTAATAATTACCTCAATATTATATCAAACCACTAATATAGTGTTGCTGGAAAACCAATTAATTATTGATCCTTATACTTATATACATAACAGTCACATTCGATTGGCATTGCCTTTGTTGATCATAAACAGAACATTGCAATAACGGAGTATTTATTGTTTATCGTTCTGGTATCAAATTTGTCGATAATTATTATGATGTACACAAATTTTGTTTATCTAATGTAGAGCATATATGCAATTATATCGTAAAGTGATGATAGGTCACAACAAAAGTTTAATTAAATTGAAATTCAGAGTTAATACCAAGATACCTTGAGAGTATTGAGTAAGTACTTAATAATTCTATCATTACAGACCTGAAGTGTTTCTACATTCTCTTTTCATTTGCGAATCCCGGTTTCGAAGACTTCTGACTACCCCATCAGCCGGAATCTGTAATATTTGCTCAATATACCTACATAAGTAAGCCTTGAACTCTCATTGTATGTTTGTTCTCTCATTCTTTGATTCCGTCATAGTGACAACATATGTATTATGTATTAATAAAACACGACCCAGGTTTAATATCTCATATTAATTGCATTAACGATTAACAACGATCGAGACTGTGACGACATTAATAAAGGTCCTGCCATTGTGTGTTTGTAACACATTGATAAACAACAAATGTGTAGTCATAACAGTGCACAAGGAATTATACGTACCATTGGAAATATTAATTTTATACCATCACGCCTTGCTTTACAGGATGGGCAGAGGAAATAATATATGTATTCGTATAATGACAGTAAAAAACATCGTTACCTCTTTTTATTTTACTGTTAGATACTGATCACCCCTCAATAGGTATAAGGTCATAGTCTGTCACG
>DWDW01001364.1:0-11775 GCA_018245635.1 Mimoniades versicolor eupheme
GCAGAGGAATGTAGAACACTCCCACGTTTCACCAGTTACTTTTAAGTCCCACGATGGAATAGGTGCTGAGCCTATTGGCACACACCGGGCACATACATCCGACACTCCGAGCCACCACTAGAAAATCTAAATTAGAAAATTTAGTAGTGCCCGACCCGGGAGACGAACCCAGGACCTCCCGTTCGGCAGTCGCACTTGCAACCAACACGACCAACGAGGCATGAACTTTTTTTAGTTTCAAAGTTATCTTTTGTTTAAATATAATATATTTAATGAACTACGTTCAAGGCCGTACAATTTTATTATGAATAAGCTTTTCCATTTATCGACCATCGCAGTGCACACTCTAATTACAATTACACACACCGACTGTCTCAGCTGATCGATGACGTCACAGTTACAGATTGTCGGATTGTTTCAACACACACTTGTTAGCGTCAGCGTAGCGTTGTGTACTTACCTACTCTTCAGTAACAGCATTAAAATCTCTCGAGATATTAGCAAGCAATCCAATGCGAATGATTCCCGGTACTTTGAAAATATCCCGCGGAGATATGCACACCATATCATTGTTCCTAATGTGCTTGAGTCTGCCAACAAGAAGATGTCGTGGCGTGGCTTAATATGACCATAACGCTACACGTTTTTATATCAGACCCATGTTGAAAAATAAAAGAATAAAATCGTCGATAATGATTGATTCCTATCCACATTTATTTTGATTTAAAATTAATATTAAACTGTCAAATGCGTTTTTATATTGCCGCGCATAGGACTGAACGATAGAGCGTCGCGTTCTGACGTTTGAGAAATTGGCGGGAAAGTTAGCGCGCGCGGCCATGACAGCTGAACGTAGATTAATGATGGCGTAGAAATGGTCAATTCATTATTGAGATTTTATATATACCTAAGCGATTCATTCTTTATTAATTTCATTCATTCATTATTAAGATTTTATATATACCTAAGCGCGTATGCTAATGAAAATGTCCTGCAATGTTAATAACCCCCAATTCGTCGGAAAAATTACTGTACAATAAATAGAGAATAAACCGGTGGTAGTGTTGAATTCTCTGTGCGGATATTCGAGGCTGCTGGCGATAGAACCAAACAAGTCAGTCATGGCAGTGACTCTTTACAGGAGAGCGTGACCGGCGTGGTCACGAACCGCGCGTTCTGGGAGCGCGGCCGGCTGTACATCGAGCCGTGCATGCGGCAGACGGCCTGCGCGCGCTGCCCGTCCAACTTGTGCAAGGCGCGCGCGCTGGCGCAGTGGTGCGCGCAGCGGCGGCCCTACTCGCGCCTGGTGTACGCCGGCGACGGCCGCAACGACTTCTGCCCGGCCACCAGCCTGCCCGCCCACGTCAGTTGTGCCATCATTATTATTATCATCATCATCATCATCATCATCAGCCTATTTTAAGTCAACTGCTGTATATAGACGTACTCTCAATGGATTTTACCCGTGATCTCCACGTTGAGCATGCTGGTTGGGGATAGCGTTATTATTATTATGATTTTTTTATTTTTTGTACTTCTCGTCGTTCCTAATTTGAATTGTTTGTTCTCGTTTTTATTTTTCTCACTTACCAGTGTTGCATTTTATGTAATACATATTCTGACATGAAAATTTTTACTGATTACCGAGAAAACATAACATCATGCCTATAATCCCGGATGATGTAGGCAGTGGAGTGTTGTACACTCACACGTTTCACCGATTAAACAAAGCATTAGCCAAGAAATCTATAAAATATATTGTAAAATTGAATTTAATGTAGCATCGTACTAAGATGTACATACGTTTCTCAAGGTATACCCACTTAGATGTAGACTGCGTAAAAATTTAAATTGAAGCGTGCAATTTTGAATTTGGAACGCATCGTGTGACGTCATCAGCCATTAGACGTAGAGCGCTGATGCGCTCCGCACGTCGCCATTAGCGTTGTAACGCCAATTGGTGTGTTGTCTCAGTGCAAGAGCGCGCGATCAAAATCAAGGGTGTTTCGGTCCGCGGTTGATTTGTTATATGTATAAATACCTACTATTGAGTTGGGAACTGAGATTAATTAGATTTGATTTAAAAAAATAAAGATTGATGATAAATGACCAGTGCATAAGGCATTGTAGTTTTGTTTTAAGGCGACTTTTGACGTTATGCAATAAATAATATATAATAATTAATATATCAGCGTATAGGCGCACCTTGTTGGTCGAGTGGTTGTGAGCGCGACTGTTGACCAAGAGGTCCCTTGTTCGAACCCCGGTTCGGTTACTATTGGATATTTTCAAAATTTGAATTTCAATAGGCTCACCACTTACGCCATGGTGAGACGTAAACGTGGAACGTAAATATAACTGGTGGAACGTGGCAGTGTACTACGCTCCTCTGCCTACCTCTTCGGGGATTGCAAACGTGATGTTATGTTTCTGTTATATTGAGAGGTTGATAATGGATATATAGGATAATAGATTTGCTCCTACTTGAGTTACATTGAGTCTTGGCCTCTCTCGGCACGTGCCTATTGTATGCCTATCCTTCGACCTCCATTCCTTCATTCCAGTCATTTTCATCATCGTCATCATCAGCCTCGGCCTCAGACAAAGGCCTCCACGCGTTTATGCCCATAATCTCCAAGGTGATCGCAGAGCACAGCCTCTCACATCGCCTACGCTGCTGCCCACAGGCGGCCACGGCATTTAGCTGTGCCTAGGCAGATCGCGCCGGGTTTAGTCGTCTCTTACGAAACACTGTATCCCGGCATGGGGTTTTTTTTTTATCGTGGGGAAATCTGTCATGGATACCACTGCGCCACGGGGAGACCCAGATGGTTTGCCGGACTCCTATCGGCTAAAACCCCACGGTGTGACTTCTACCGCCTTGGGTGGCTGGGACACAGGGACTTCTTTACTACTTCTGTAGACCCAGCCAGCGGATCCCGGCACGGGGTAGGGGAATTTATTCTTACTCCGGCCCGACACAGATGACACGCAAAAACAAACTTAGGTATACACACATTGTTTAATTTTTTTTGTAAGAAATATTTCGAATATTTCTACAATGCCACCCGTATTAATATACGGGCTACTAAGAAATTCAGAAGTCACTGAGTCCGTGGCATGTATAGAATAACTATGAAACCATAAGAATTAAACGATATCTGACCCAAAAAATATCGGATAGATTTCAATCAATTTTTTTTTAGTTTTAGCTACTTCTTAAACACTTGATGATCATCTTAAAGAAAATCTTACATAATCTTCTTTTTATAAAAAGTTATTAAGTATTTAAGAAACTGCAATTGTTAGCGTATTTTTAACATTAGCAAAGTATATTTTTGCTCTTAATGTTTTTTAATAGTTTTCTTCTCTGTACACAAAATATAATATTAATCTCATCAACAACGCCGACGCAGTCGTATGTAGCAGCTAGCGTGGACTGTACACGTCAAGTCTGCAAGGATACATACTAGGCACTCGGTGCTTTGCCTACCCCGTAAGAAATCTGGTGTACCGTAATAATAACAATAAAAAGTGCGAGTACATGGTACGTAGACCTCTTAATATTACACTTAGCACTTGGCCATATTGGGCCGTCTGTGTACCGACTTCCCGAAACTAAATTCTCATCCAAAAGTGAAAAAAATAAATAAAATTGAATTGCATTTCTGTCAACACAGTACCCCACTTTTTAACGCAATTTCTCTTGTCCACAGGTACATCGCAGCTATGAGACGGAGAAGTGAACTGTAGTTTACTAGGAAATATTACATGTGGGTTTCTTTAAACAAGTATTAACAAACAAACCAGAAAAAATCCTAAACAAAACTATAAATTGCAATAAATGAAACAGTCAACAAAAATTACAGTAAAATAGTGAAATGGACCAGTGAAATATAAATAAACTGAACTTTTCCAAACGACTCAAAATAAAACATATCTTGCAACCTGTTGTTACTGTAGGGTAAAAGATTACTTACCTGAAGAGAAACACTCTTGCATACACCCTTAGCGACAGTGTGCAAGAGCAAGTCATAAGAGCGTTAATTTCAAGTGTTTAAGTGTGAGAAGTGGTGAAGATATCCGAGTGAGATGTGGTAGCGGCATTGATGGTGTGGTCACCATTACGAATGAGGGCGGGCGGCCCCGACCGGCAGGTCAATGACATCGCCGGCATTGGTAGTGCTGTGTGTAGCACTCGGTGAGTTAACTTATCCCAACAACAATCTCTTTTAGTTCAGACAATCCATTTTAGCCTAAATTTTACAACCGACATCCAAAAAGGAGGAGGTACTCAATACGTCTGTATTTTTTTTCTTCATTCAGTATTAATTATTGTGCGCCAGCTCTACATAACACGATATAACAAATCGACAATCGACGAAGTGTAAGATTAATTATTGCTCTTGATTATTCTAAAACACGTGGTTATTTAATTTAATAATGTAAGTTGTTAAATTATGTAGGTAACAAAGTAATACAGCAAAACGATTGTCGCGCCATTAGATGGATTATTTAATTATTTTTGTTTTGATATTACAACCAAGCGCTAAGTCATTCATTACTTTACCACACAATATTATGTAGGTCTTAATATACTACCGATGTTAATAACGCGACAGTCACTTGTTTATGTAAGCATAAAAATAACAAACATATTTTAAAAGTATTACATCCAAAGTGTAATAAATATAATTAATTACCTTCCAAATGCACAACACCTTTTTGTATTTCATCAAACGCTTGAAGATTTAAATCCTCTTATATCTAAAAGATTTGTACGTATCTTGGGACGAAGACTCAATTGTGCGTAATGTATTATTCAAAACATTAAAGATACATACATGGATGGAACAGATATTAAAGAAGGAGACTATACATCAGTATGTAATGTATACATATTTCCTTCATATACACGGATACACGTCATGGATATTCTGTATTCGTCGCGGTGCCAATACATGGTTATATTTCCTAATTTACATTCCCAGTTTTGTATTAGACTACCAATAGTATAATAGCTTCCTTTCCTTTACTTTTGTGCACTAAATTTTTAGCAAATAACAGAAGAGGACGCCGTATTAGCACATAATGGATGGTGAACGATTATCATTACACGATGGGAATTCTATGAATTTTCCGCCTTTTAAATCTAGAAATCTAACTTAAATATAAGGTCGCAGGATATTGACTAAATAAAACAATGAGTGTAGATATTTTGTTGGGACAACGTAATTATATAGAAAAGCTTTTAAGCTCCAGCATTTTAGCGAAGCGAGAATATCGTAAATTAAATTTTGCTTTCCACGAATTTCGACAGGTATATATTTGTTTTAACATACCGTGAGTGTAAGGCGCGCAACTGAACATCACACGTTAAATAAATATGACTATTTTCGAGAACAATCACTGAAATTCGAAATTCAAATGTTTTTTAGCGAATTTGAAATATTCTGTTTCGTACTTTTACTCCATTTTGAACATATTTGGAGAGTTATTCTTTACAATTACAAAATGTACTTTATATTATAGAAATAAAATTGTTAACAACACTCAAGTATGAATTGATGGTAAAGAAAACTTCCAAAACAGTGAGCGTGGAAAATTTTTAAGTGGATGAACATCTTCGTTTTAGAAGAATACCGCTGAGCACTGCGCACTCTCACGAAATTTAGAACGGATTTCTGTGGAGTGGTTACGTGATTTGATGGAGTAATTCGTTTACCTCAGCGCAATTATAATATTACATCCTGTAAATATGATTAATAATACTATCCACTTCGAAATCTGTTACTGCTCACCAAAGATTTAATGTAACGTAATCGCCGAAGAGGTAGGCAAAGGAATGTAATATATCCCCACGTTTAACCAATTACATTCACGTCCCACAATGGAATAGGTGGTGAGATTTAAATCGTATTTTAAATATTTTAAAGTTAGTATGGATGTTGTAATGTAGATAATTTACTTTCTAACGGTATTTCAGTAAAGTCACATTACGATAATAGCTACCAATCCACTTTTGCATTCTAGAATGTTGTCTACTACTCTTATTAAACTACTCTTATTAATTATCTCTCTGTTATAATATACGAGTACAATTTATCCCGTTAAAAAAGACGGCATCGAACAGTTTTTATTTATTAATTATATTTTATTTATTACGAGGTTATTTTTCCCATTTCGTTTAACAAGAAATTATTACAGAAGTATCGAGGACTCCTTGGTATGTAGTACCTAACCCTAAACACACATATGTCAGTATAACCATTGTCATATTAATACGTAATGTCACGACTATCTCCCGTGAGTGTAAACAGATATACCTAACATTCGCCCGTTTAGGATATTGACGCACGTATTACGCCTCGTGTACTTTCATTAATATCTACCTGGATTTTCGTTTATTCGATTTACTCTTCACCAAACCTTTTATTTGAACAATATACATCTAATCTCACATAAATAAATTCGAGTCTAAATCGAATTGGGCTTTGAAGACCGATAAAACCTGGTACGGCAAAACCATCAAGCAGTTGCTATTTTTAACGTTATTAGACTTATTTAAAAATGACTGGCCACTAACAGGTATCGTTACTATTCCGCTTTGGAGCAGAGTGGTTGAATGTGTCCCATGCTGCCTTAAGCCCGATGGTGGAGCATAAAGAGTTGTAGAAAGAAGCCAGTCAATACATAATTATCTTTAGGTAACACATATAATAAGACAACCATTATATGTACTTATGTCTGCCGTAAGGTACAGTGGTCGCAATGCTATGTTGCAATTTAAAGATGTAGGAAGCCACAAATGACATTAGTACTCAGATGTAACAATGGATCGGTGATCGAGCCCAGGTAGAACTTTAATCTAAAGAATATTACAATAACATTGCGCCAATTGTCTTACAGGTTAGACAGAAAGCACAAAGAGCTAAATATCTATATGATTACAAAACCTAACCTGGTTCTTATTACCAATCTATATCTGTCAGTATCTGACCTAATTGGTCAAGATAGGTAAGTTCTGTGATTCCTATGTACATATATATAACACACCCTTACCTACTCGTCTAGTACTCAGAAACTGATGGCTAAACCGGAGATTGTAGGTTCCATTACGAAAAATAACATACATATATACATATTTGTATTATTGTATGAGCACGTCAATCTGTTTCCGGAGGGCGATATTATCTATGTGTTTACTGGTATGTATTTAGTAATGTATATATTGTACACATGTAGGTATCAATAGTCTGTTAATCATAGCACAAGTTTGGTTTAACTTAATATCAGACACCCATGTACGAGGCATCCGAAGATGTTAATTAATACATGTGGACTGCAGTGACAACAATCTGTCAGGTGATTTTTTATCGAGCCCTTTCTTGTTCCATTGTTGGGACTCGGGTCACCTATTAGAATGAGAGGGTTGAGGCTTTATTTTGCTACGCTGGCCGAGTACGTGTTGGCGGACTTCATGGGCCTTAGACAACATTTTTTCCTTGAGTACTCTAAAGTACGCAGTCTCTTTACAATGTTTTCCACATAGCAAGTGACATTTAATAAATTTATAAATTTTTATTAGGGGGTGCGCCATAGAATTTGAATTCAGAACCCCCGAAGTGAGATGCCGAATTTGAAACTACTAGGCTATCACTGCTTTTATTGATATACCATATTTCGTCTTTTTTTATACATATTTACGGTACTATATTGACCACAAGTGAGCTGCGTTATGAAATCGCCAAAATATCAATAACAAAATTACTTTACTATACCGATAACGAGAACGTTTAAACAAAAATATCATTTCATTTCATTTTACTAGTATGAAAGGCTTTAAACGTTTCAATATTAATCCGTTCCCGGCAATTATCTACCCGACAGGAGCATACCGCTTGTCAAGCGATAGCATTACAAGGTATACATCAATTTCAAGTTAATTTCGCTAATTGGTCAAATCACATATCCGCCAAATGGTTTTAATCCTAACATATAATACAATACATATAAGTGACAGGTGCTAAAGTTAGCCTTAGATATAAATATGAGCATATTTCTTTGCATGAAGCGTGATCTGGTACAGTTATTCCCTGTGTAGCATACATACTTTTAAATGAGATACAGGTATATATTATGTACGTATGTACCAGTTTCAATAGGCTTGAGCATTAGCTTGTCTTGATCCCTTGCGCTCTTACAAGTGGACGGGACCAAAGAACTCCACTGATTTAAGGGACTGAGAAAAATTCTAGAAAGGCTACTCGTAATTTCAACAAACAGCTGAGAGAAAAATTACCTACGAGTATCTACTTGTTCTCTACTAAGTAGGAATTACTAGATTCAATTAGGAACAATCATTGTTATTATCATTATCATCATCATTATGTCATCTTATCTATTTCAATTTATCTATTTCATCATATCTTTTTTAGTCCATTACTGGACATAGGGCTAGCCTTGCTAGTCGCACTTGCAACCAACACGACCAACGAGGCAGTCAAATATAGTAGTTATACATATATACCTGGTTATACATATATACAAAATAGAATACGTTATTGTTTGTAGTAAATCTTTGATCAAGTAATGGATAGTTCAAAGATAAAGTGAGTGATAGTTAGATATTAGTTTCAGTAGTTCATATTACAATAAAGCACATTCCTGCTCGGGTTAATAAAAAAGTGGCATTACGGTGTATGAGTTCAAAGGTTGTTCTTGATGCTTTTCCGTTAAGTAATATTGCAATAATGAGGAGTTCTTACTTAGTTTTCTAAGCAGTTATCAACGAGATAAAGACATTGTCTATTATAAAGCTATTCGGTAAGCCAGCGAAGTGTTCGAATTTGGATAGTCAATATTTAGATTTAGGGAAAACTAGCGAAAACCTCTTCCCGCCAAACAAAAGCATTCATGTTCTTTCCAAACTATCGGAATAAATCACAAATATAAATCATTTATAGTAAAACACCTCACATATGACAATGTTTTACATACACAATTTGTTAGAAAAACATCGAATTCAAAGTAATTGGGTACCACCAAATTACTTTAAATTCAATGTTTTTCAACGCATATGTCGAAAATAGAACGCAATTATAACCACTTAATATATATGTATATATAAATATCCAAACTTGTAATAATTATTTCTCCCTCATACATGGAATAATGAAGTATTCGCGGCTATTGGCTGTGGTAAACAGCAAACGAGTCATCCTACATATTTTGTACTTGTATGATCGGAGTCATATTTCATCGAAACTGCGTCATTCTCAAACTACGTTATTCATTAATAGAATGCATCACATTAACGACAAGCTAACGAGGAACACTTCGCTCACTCAGCCTACGCTTCGAAATATAAAATTCAAATGCAGAATATTACAACGTATTCCGTTTCCTGAATACACCGCAAATCACATCTCCGAGCCGATTCCATGATATTATTCCATGCGTCTATACAAATTCTATAAGCCATGGGTGAAGCGACGTCATATTTTGTTAAAATTACATTTACGTATGTAAAAACCTCGTAAGAGTATTTTTCTTAGACGTTCAATAAGTTGTTTGTATATTAAATACTGGGAACTGCCTTATGGCAGTGGATGGTTGCGGTTTTGGCTATGTGCGTTTCTTCATTACACTGCTCCAAATGACATCCCATGACGTTTCTTCGCCCATATCTTGATAAAACCACCATACTGTACCAAATAAGGCAATAGTTGTACCTATTAAAAATAAACTTCGATTATTTCGAACTACGCATTGAAACAGCATAATCACGGGTCATGAAGCCAACGACTGGAGAAGGCGTTGCCCCAAAAAGTCTCTTATTCCTAGAACAGTCTCGCAATATAAGGTCACAAGCCAAATCCCAGTTTCATATTGCATTCAATTAGCATAAAGTGCTTTGGGCCTTACTATTGCCCAATGGCGAAAGTAATACGGACTGTAGGGATGGACGGCTTAATTTTGAGTTGTCGGCTTATACACGATATCGTAAGCTGATTTTAATAAAGCACACAGTAAGTTGGCCGCACGCCAGACAGCTGCGCTAGAGTATTAATAAAAATACTAGCTCAGTATAATATATTTAGGTGAAATACTTCATTGACAAGAAACAGAAATTAAGACACGTGATGCCAATCAGAAAGACGGAAACAAATGAAACGTCTGTTTGAAATTTGAAAAAGGAATGTAACTGTAGAATTAACTTTGCATCGGTTTTTGCTACAAACTGGCGATAATCGCTTGGGTTCTTGGCAATGAAGACTAGGAAATAGGCTCATAATTAACGAAGGCATTTTAAGAAATTCCAAAAAATCTGTAATAAAAACTAAGTCGATCGTAAGTCATATTTATAACAATATGACATTAGAAAATGATCATTAAAATAGTACAAACATTTCGCCAATCACAAGTTTGCTCTTTGATTTTACCCTCTTGAGAAGAACTAAAGAACTTCGAGAATACCTACCAGATCGTAAAGCTAGAAAATATTATACCTTTACCCTCAGTTATAGCACCCTTATACATGCAAATTCTTTATCCTCTCAGCAAAAGATATTACATCGTATTTTAACGCTCGAGTTCCAGTTTGCGTATTGTTGCGAGCTTATTTTTTTAAATTTTTTTAAAGTTGTTAATATATAAGCAGTTGTAACCTCTTAGGTATACATCAACACCATTTTATTGGCAAATTCATTTCAGTTGATGAAAAACACACAATAAGAACAAAGAATATATCTATTATCAATTACAAAAAACTTTCACAGAAAATGCTAATACATTCCCATAGGTTTTGTTAAAAAACTGTTCTCCAGTGTCGTGGTTACTTAAACTTCTAATGAATGCAAAAATGGTTACTCAAAAGTTGCTCCCCTGTTGACAGAATGTTTTTGCCTCAAGTACATTATGTTGAGGCTGTTTTTTAATAATATGACCCAACGAAGGAAATGGCTGGCAACCAGCCAAGTCCAAGGATGTTTTAATAAAACCAGCTTAGGCTCTGAATTCTATCAGCTTCAGTGAGATCGTTTTAGAATGTAAATTGAATATCTAACATACGTTCATTAATTCTATTACACCAATACTATTGTGTTATAAGAAAGATTTATATGTATTACACACACCTAGTATGTAGGTATTATTACTAAATCTTATACAACTCTAAGGTTTACGTGCTGAGAGTTTCGTAGCACACGAAAACACTTGTATAGACGAAGTGTATTCAAGTTAATAAATGATCGATCGGTGAACTTACGATTGCCATGGTGCGTACTGAAGACAAAGTTGGGAAGAGTGTTGCTTCGGAAAACACATGAGACCATGTCTGTTTAGGTTATAAAAAAACATTTGGGCCTTTGATCGCAGTTTTAGTAAATCTGTCGATTTACTTTGTGAAGATAACCATAAAATGGTTACAATCTTGTATTCATTCTCTACGTTAACTACTGTATTCACGGATGTATGTATGCCGTATTCGTGTATTCGACTTCGTTTGTTTGATTGAACGGAAGGGTTCGTTAGCGCACCGCAACGGCTGGGGACGTTTTGTACTGTTTGGATTCCGATTTTTTGTTTGTAACTGGATTTTTCACTCCAAATTCAATTTGCTTGAAACTTTTACACGGTAATTGTGGAGAGTTTATGGACACCTCTGTTGAATTCGTTTTATTGAGTACTAGCGACGCGCCCCGGCTTCGCACGGATGCAATGCTGATACTAAATACACTACAGAAAAACTGTGAACGTTGTATATAAAAACAT
>DWDW01001365.1:0-11774 GCA_018245635.1 Mimoniades versicolor eupheme
GGACGTAAACGTAACCGGTGAAACGTGGGAGTGTTCTGCATTCCTCTGCCTACCTCTTCGGGGACTACAGGCGTGAAATTACGTTTATGACTAGCCGATTTCGATTCTGCGCCGCCGCCGGGTCGACGTCGGGCTCCCGAATGGCTCGCACTCAGTTCTGTTTTGCATTTTAAAACTCTGACGTCTTAAACAAATGTATACCCATTGTTGAATCAAGTTAATGCATTTATTTCCCCACAGATTTTTAAATTTTGATTCCTCTGCGCTTCTAGCGTTGACTCTGTCGAGTGCTTTATATCCATTTCAGTAAACTTGTATGAATGTAGTACATAATTATGTTAAACGAGCAATGATTTTTATTACATCAACATTCACATAACTTTGTTCATGTAGTGAACGCAAAAAGCCTGTCGAAATTGTGATCCCACGGCATTTATAAGGACCGGAGATTTGCTTTGATATCCTCAAATTCAATTTAACAACTGAACTTTGTTATTTCTGTGCCAGGAACTTATAGTACGATGTACGGTTTACAATACCAATTAAACAATTATTATCACAGAAAAATCATTATCTAAGCTTGCTTAAGAATGTGTAAGTGTAAAATAGAATAAAGAAATTCGTTTTTTAGGTAGCAAAATGAAATTTCTATCCAACGCGCAGGCCCCATACTTAAATTTGTCTGTATGAGACATTTGTTAATATACAAGTGTTAATTTAGTGCTTTTGTATTTTTGGTCCTTAAATATATTAAAAGTAGTGTTTTTCGTGCCTTTATTTTACCAGTTAATATTCAATAGCTTTTTATATAGCAAAAAGGTTTTGTATCCGAAGAAATTGAGCCTCGATTATTATTAGTCCACAATGTTCAAATCTAAAATTTGAACAGTAAAACTTCCATGTTTCATGACAGCTTTTTTAACATGTTACATACCTTAACTAACTTTTGTTTGATAGCAATCATAGCACATCGTCAAGACAAAATTGTGATGAAATCACAAATGAAGTGTAAAAGCCCCAGCGAAACAATCTTTAGTTAGTAAAGTTTTCAATAATAGTAATAATTGAAAACAAATGTGACATCAAAAGCTGCCCATGACGCATTCCGGTAGAATAAACGTCATAAAAATAAAAACTTCCGAAATAAGAATATTATTTTTATTAAAATTCAATTTTTTCCAACAAAAACTTTTACTTGTTTAACACTGGGTTGTGATAAAAAATTTCAATAGTGAATATCTGAATAGAGACTTAGAACCTTAAAGTAATAAATATGCCCTAAATAAGTAAATTGAAACACGCGACCCGAAAGGTACTTTGTCGCAAAGGATAGGAGTTTCTTTTGTCTCCGTGAGGAATAAAGCTTTCAGACAAGGTACTCTTTGTTCTAGAACAATCGGCCGACTTTTCTGATTCTGAAATTGTCATTGAAGTAGTCTACGCCGCAAGCGACCTTCAACGTTAGCTTTCGATTCAATTTCTTATAATTACCTCCAATTTTTAGATTCGCGGCATATTATAATTGTGTATGTAAACAATTAATATTGTATCAAATATTATTACGAAAGTATTCAAATATGATAATAAATTAACTCCCAACTGATCAAATATGCTTTATCAGGGACGCAACTAAGACTTCTCTGAGCACAGGACGCGAATCGTAAATATCCATCCGAATTGTTCCGACGGTGAACTTCAATCCAATATGTATCTAAGACTATTACCTCTTATGCGAGTAGGACGTTTCCGCGAAGTGCAAAAGCACAAAGAAGAAAGAAAATGAATGCAATTTGCGTCGGATCCAGTGCCCAGAGTACGTGACTGTGGGGTGTCGAAGATTTGAAAACGTAATTGCAGTAGATGTGATCTCTATTTCGCTCGTGTTAAGATTCAATGTTGACTACTGTACTGCGCCAACGTTGGCAACGAACAGATTGGGGCTATAGATCTGTAAAAAAAAAAGTAGAAATGTAAACGTAGCGATCCTGAATGCATGCCACAACGGGCGTCGCAAACTATTCGCTTTTTACATTTTGCTTCAACGATTTATTCACTTATAGCGATGTAAAATCTGTTAAAAGATTTCGAAGTTAATCTTATAAACTGTATACTGGAAAGAAAGGCGCAACGTTTAGCTGCTTGCATTTTAATATTTTTTTAGTTGTTTGACGATTTTGTACACAGATACAAGTGTCAATAGAGAAAAATCGTACAAAAGACGTAATATTTAACATTGGGCTTGTGATCCAGGAAGTGGTAGGCAGAGGATTGTAGTACTCTCCCACATTTCACCAGTTACGTTTACATCATATATGAGATGGTGTAAAATACCGCTGTTCATCTCTAAGAGATATTTCTTCCAGCTGCGCCGGGAGAGGAAAGTGAATTATATATAGAGATCAAATTTAGTGTAAGTATACTTAGAAAATAACGTAACAAGACCAACACGCCAACATGATTGTACATATAAATACGAATATACACGATACAATTATTATGCACAAACATTTCGATATACAATATGCTAATTAACATAATTATTCTAATTGTAAGTACATATAAAAGAATACATAATGGATAAAAACTCATATAATTGTGAATGTCGACCCTATTAATGAAAATGTTATTGATGTATATTATTAAAACTTGATAGTTAAAATTTGTTATTCGAAAGTAGTTATGAACGCTTATCAGAGTTATTATTTCATATAGTTTCACAGAATAGTGATACTAGAAAAAAATATTTCTGCACTAAATCTATGCTATCCATTAAAAGCTACAACACCGATTGTATTTCCAAGTAACGTGCTACTAAGCATCACTGAGCTAACCAATCCAAAAAGAGTTGCCCTTTTCCAATTACATTACCGCTGTGTTCGAGTGGTAACATATCGACATGTTTGCGTAAAGAATCGCTTATGTAAATTATAAGGCGACGTTGAGACTCATTAACATAGCTTTAATTAAGACACGCCCGCACGCGGCTAACGACTTCATGAAAATAAAAACCTCTCGCTAGTGAAAATCCCTCCAATTAATTCAAACTGCGATTTAATAACTCAAGAATTCACACTTTCTGTTATATGTAGTTATAGAATGAATTTGACACAGCGATCATTATATTTTATCCAGTATAAATTTATTATATTTACGAGTACTTGCCCTTACCTATATTAAAAATAAATGACGCCCACATGTTTAGTAAAATATACATAAAGTACGTTACGTACGTAAATGTAACGTTTTTATATAAAGTGTATTTAGGAAATATAATAACAGTAAACATAATATAACAGTAAATATAATAAACAGTCAATATCGGCAAACACTATTATTTTTTCCCTGTATTTGGGGGAGTAGTTTATATAGTATGTAGTAGATTGAATCTTTTTACATCAGCTTTGTAAAAAAAACCGTTTTATAACAGCACTGTTTTATACTTGTACTTGTGTGGAATCTTGTAAATTAATGCTTTTGTACACAGTACCTACTTCAAACCTGCACCTAGCTGCCGCTGTTGCGTGTAACCTGAATATGAGTCACGGTATCTCCTGCATGTCGTAAGAGCTGACTAAAAGGAAGATTCCGAGGTTATGTGGCGTCTCAGTGGGAGCTGCATTTGTTCAGCCAGCAATATCGCGAAGCACAACAGTATATCGCATATCGTCATGGGAATGTACCGCATGTACGGGCGTTGCGTTAGGGGGCGTTCAGTTGGACATCCTGGAGTCATATTATTAACGCCGTAGAATTCCCGATTAGTCCCCCCATTCTTCAAACCCAACTCGAAACCCAGAGTGTGGGCTATGGTCAAAAGCACCTCTATTGAGGCACATTAATAAAAAGCTATCTACGTGATGTACAGGTGACCTATAACTACATATATATACTCGTATGTATTACGTTAACCCGCTCTTTGCATGTTTGCCAACCGAAGTGTGAAAACGTAGCGCACAAGACGCGTCACCAACACAATTACGCATCGCGATGTCGCGATTAGTCAAACAGAGCGTTTTATATCTCCAGATGATGTGCTTTTTAATGGAGTTGGATACATTCCAGCCGCTATTTCAGCGAGAAAGCAATTTGCTTATGAATCCAGCAATTTGCTCAGGCTCTTTGGCAAATTTTGGAGAAATATGTCTATGTTGAACTAAGTTCTACAAGCCACAGGCACATTACATCTTTTATATTCTGTTAACATTCATAATGCTGCCATCATGCTATGAATACCCCGTGTAAGATAAAAACAGTAAGCCAGCCCTTTCATTGCATTTAATAATACATGAGTTCCTTGGTGAACACGATTATTTATTAACAACTGTCGGCCTACTAAGTTTATCATTTATTTATAGCGTATGTATAATACAATCCGACAATAGAGAAACATTTTAATAGGACGTGAAAAAAAATACATAGGTATTATATACATCTGAAAGTAACTGCGTAATATCTATGCATATGTATGTAAATAGGTGTATTCTGTTAAATTCATACACTTGACTAACAAATATCTAATATGAGTAATCCTCACCCAAACGGTTCTCAACAAGTTAATGCTTTAAAGCAATCGCTTAGGCTGTTGCTGACATATGGTGAGTGTCAAACGATACAATACAATAAACTTTATTGCACTCTAAAGAATGTAAAAGGGGATATAATCCATAGGTATGTGTATATAGAATAATTTTCTGTATTCCCAGTAAGAAACCAAACGCCATTATATACCCAAAGGACACCCAAAAATTTATAACTAAATACAGAATCATCTGTGATTACCTGTGTGAGTATTCTGATACACCCAAACAATACAATAACATCTGTAACACAATACTTATATGATTACAAATTTATGGGGTCTGAGGAATTTAATTTACTGTAGGTAGTATTAACCACGCAAAATTATTATTACTTTTCCGGAAAGTTACTTTGTTATTCGAATGGGAATGGATATGAATTTTATTGTAGCTAAACGAATAAGTTTACTATCGAAGTTACGCTACGCTACTTTCGTCGGATCCACCTCCCGCGGGCGAGGCGGCGGAGATCGTGCAAATCCAATAAACCTCCGCGCACTCTTCGTTTACCGCGCGCTTCCGACATCGCTGCCTGCAACTAACGGCCTAACACGTTTCCCTGCTTTTATAATGCATCCAGCGAGACGTTCTCTACTGTGAAAGACTAGACGAAGAGGACGTGTATTTAATTTGCGCGCCTCACACCTTGCGGAGTTTCCAAGAAACGTGAAAGGTCGTCGCGCACTCTTATTCGGTTCATCAGCAACGTACTTGTTCCTTACATTTAAGATACGCTATTTCTGTTAAGAGATATAATATGTGGGATTACTGTTTGTCAGTCTCTAGAGACGTCAGAAAATTTATCAGATGTATCATTATGTTACTTCTTGCAAACAAATTAATATAATAAACGAATGAGTTCATAAAAACTTGTAATAAAGAAACAGATTCATCAGAATTAGCCGGCCAGTGTCGGTCAAAAGTTAATGTGCGCTAAGTTGTTGGAAGGAAATAATAAACGTTATTAGCGAACCCATTTCACGGGTCGCTTGTCAAAGTGTGCGCGGGTCGCAGCGGCGCGAGCTTGCGCTGCCCCATCGCCGACCAGCCCCAAACTGAGTTTGATGCGAGTTATCAACTTATTGATGATAATAGTACCACTAGCTTTTAAATATCTGAACTACAAACTTTCCGACACTGCAGTCCTCAAATACCACAGATCACATAGCGCTGGGTTTATATACAGCTAATATTCCTGTTAGAATGTCCTTTGTTATGGGTACCGAAACCATTGCTATTGAACACAAGGCATCACTGTCGCCTGAATGGGAGCTCATCGTCTTTGCCAGAACGTTGCCATCAGTCGACAATTCAACATCTTCACATTACTTACCTTTCAACAGAAAATGTCAACGCTAACTCCATTACTCTGTACGCATAATTTTGTAACCTTATAGAGCAACCAAAATATCAAACAACTGTAACTCATTAATATCACGTTGCATGTAATTATGTAATAAATAGCAATTGGTATTCAGTCAATTTGTTAAGAACAACCAAGAATAAATAAATAGTTATCCGCGATCTCGTTCGCGCGGAAAAGTTAATATTTCCGCCAAAATCATTCATCCTTATATCACAATTATAGAGTTGAAAAAATGTTGCAAGTATTACTTAGTCGTGAATGTCGCTACAAAGCTAGTGCTATCTCCACATCGAAGCGCAGTACCATGCAATAGTATTATGAATCTTTAATGGCTACCATGTAATTTTTAAACCACAATAAATTTACAGTGACTGCTTATTAAATTCTTTCTTCTCTCTTAGAAATAACTTGCGTGCATGTATGCTATCCGTTACTTGAAATTATTCGCATTTGCGATTACACAAGTGTATTCGATAGCTTTAAAGAACTTAACTGTTCTGGAAAATAAACTGCTTTGTTAGTACTGTAAACTATTGTGTGTTTTTACTTAATATTCTGTTTTTATTATTATTTTCCACTTAAATTCTGCATACCCTATCTTTTGTCTATATTACTTTGTTTTCCTTCCTCAGATGCATATAGGTCACCTGGAAGGAATCGCTACTTGAACAATAAGGCCGTCTATTGCATTCTACTATCTATTTTTTCTCTAAACTTTATTTTCAGATCTTTAGTGTGGAATAACGTGTATTTTATTGTACCTTTGTTTTCTTACTTTACATCACTCATGTAAAATATTGACACATTCATCGTCTAACAACCCTTTATCTTATAAAATTCGTATTCTCCATTACATGTAAAAGTAACTGTTTAGGTACCTTCAACATAGCCCCAAATTTTTATATGCCTTGTATCCTTCCAACAGTTGAAAAATCATCTCGCACAAAAACGACACAAAGTATTCATATACAAATGTCGCGCGATACCGTATCATCCCTGAACAGTCTCGTATAATTTTATTCTATTGGAACATTCCGATTCCGGTCCCGCGGAGGCGTCGCGGTATATATTATTTCTGTATTTCATTATTTATGTAACTGTTCGCAATTTGTAATGCTATTCTTATAACATATCAACATATAAACATAAACCTGATAAACATCTTAGAATATACGACCATATACGACCATCTGATAGTAAAATAGGCGGGGGTTGTGTAATGGAAACCAAAGTGTTTTTTTAAAGTATATGAATACAATGTAAAAATGTGCTAAAATAGATATTTTTTTATATTCAAAATAAGTCTCGCAAGAAGCTATAGTTTGTCTTCTAGAACGAAAGTAACATGAACGTTGCAAAAATGTTTACCATATTATTCAAACATAGGTCGATTTATCGAAAACCGCGACCAGCTTCAATAAATACAGACAAGGAAAGTATAAAGATAATTTCGAAATAAAAAAATTATGGGAAATCTTAAAGTCGAAGTATGTATAAAGGACCCCTATCAGAATAACTGCTATAGACAAGTAAAACGAGTCACTCTTTGAATGAATAAAAATACTTGTAAGAAACGCGCAACAAACCGTTTTGTCGTAAAGAACAGAGCAGCGCGTCATAGTGCCAGCTGAGATACATGTCGCTATAAGCCGCCTGAGCTCGTACAACGCGATACACATATGTATGTATGTATGTACGTAGACTAACGTGCTGAACGGCTTTTAAACGCGTTCCATTTTTTAACTATCGCCTAAAATCGCTCTAGCTTTTATAAAACCCTTATATTTCCCGCCGTCCCTCCGCTGCCAAGCGTTTTTATTCTTCTATATGTATATATAAAAAAAGACATTTTTATATCCGCATTCGAATTCCGCAGTTTTTTCAACGCTGCCGCCGCCGGTTCGCGATGCCGTTACGTCTGATATATTGCCAAACGACGCTTATTTTTTCTTCGTTTTGAAATGAAAGTACGTCATTGTCTTGTTATTATATACCTAAGTAGCAAATATATATCTCTATAAAATAAACAGATTCAGATCTGATGTGAAAGAATTAACGAGTAGTAATATTTTACGACATCCCTTTTTATCTACCTAGAATTTTATTATTTTTGCATTATCACTAAACTTTAAGAAATATTTCTATAAAAATCAACGTTTAGTGTGAAACGCATCTTCTTCGATCGTCTCCATTTCCTACAAAGTAGGTATCTGTACATTCCTGTTTGTCACGTAATATAAGGTAAGTAGCGCGCGCCCGGCGCGGTCTAGGCACTTTGGATTCTTCTTAAACCCGTACATAGTTAAGTTACTTTAAGTTACACGTCGCTTTGTGATTTTAACGCTGCTCTTCGGCGGCGTTGCGGTAACGGTATGGGGAAAAGAAGGGTGGCTGGGGCGAGCCGGGGGGTTCAGATAGACATCGATTGTGCAGGCGACGGGAACTAATCGGGTGTGAGCAACAGGCTCGGCGCTGACGGAGCTAGACGCACTCGCGGCGGATTCATTAGTGACGTGGCCGTTACCTTCCCCATAAGCGCCAGTGGCAGCCATCTTGTCGTACCCAATGCCTTCGAACGTGTTATGAATTATGTGTTACAAAATATAAGAATTGTAATCAAAATGAAAACTTCAGTCTAACGAAACAATATAGAACACATGTTACACACTAACTTAATTAATATATGAGCTCGATACTTCGCTCTTTAACTTAAAGTTTATTGCTTTCAGTAATTTTCATTTTCATTTACGCAATTAATTTATATAAACTAATTTAGATATCGCACATATCATGAAATAGTTTCATTAAGTTCATGTACTCGAGTGCGTACAACATTTGGATTATATAAACAGTTAGCAATTTCGTCGACGTCGCTGTTCCGACGGCGCGCCCACAAACCGGCTTATTAAACCTCGTCGCTAGCTTTATTAACGCGTCCTCAGCGTTCATATATGTATTGCTAACTTAAAATGCTTATAATAATTAAATAAGGATTCAAGATCTCGAGGTACTTACGAAATACGCAGAACGTAGTGTAGGGCATCCTCTGAATGGGTGGAATGACGATCGGCAAATGGTGCCAGGCAGAGTTAATACGGCAAGCCGAAGGCAGAGTGTGATGTGGCTTATTAGTTGAGGCTTATGGTCAGCAGTTAACTGAAATATAGTGATCATTATGAAGCAATTCTATCTAAATCTCCTTGCAAGTCTTGGGATGTCTCCACGCATGGTCATCTGATTTCAAATTATCAGAGCTTTACCTATGACAATCAAAAGGCTGATAAACTACATACATACACACACAGGCACAGAACCGTAAAAATATTCACAAAAATTTGTGATATACAACTAAAACTTTTATTTTCACTAGAAATTCTAAGATAGAAAAAATTTGAATTTGAATCTGGCCTTGATTTGAATCCAGGACCTCTCCATCAGCAGTCGCACTTGTAACCACTCGATCAACAATGCAATCATTAGCTGTTACCGATTTATTCATGGATATAATGATGTCTCAGTGATGAATGCATCTAATCTTTAATCGCCGTCTGTACAAGATCAATCACGTTGAACAAAATAAATAAATGATGCCGTAGTATATTTACCGTCTGAGCGCTCACTGGAGCGTAATATCGGAGGCCGGCGTAGTAGCCGCAGCCGCGCGACAATATTAATGCAGCACAGCGCCAACACTCGTGACCACTGCCTTGTGCTATTTACGAGTATTTGTATTGTCCTCAGCGATCCAAGATAAATACTAATGTTATTTTAAGTAATCCCTACCAGTATGAGAGTGGGAACGTTTTCATCGCGTTTTTCACGGACAGGAAATGTTTAAGAAGAAGTGTAGCTTAGATATCATTATCAATTATTGTTGCACTGTGAAACATGAGTTTTTATAATGAGAAGATTTGTGGCGAATGTTGAACGTGGGTCTCGTTTCATTATGAGGCGGTTTAAAGCGGCAGTGTTCACATTGGTCACGTGCGTCGGCAATTTTCACACGTCTTAATGTAAACTGTGGAAAGGACTATATGTGTTATATTTAATTTTTAAAATGCAAATAAATTTGTAGTTTAAAATGTATGTCAGAATTTGAACCGTGGACTAGCGGAGTGAGACACTATCTGAACACTAAGTTTCAAGTATCAATGCATAGAGCATGCATATGATGTTGAGCATACATATTTAGAGCAAACATACGTAGAGTATACATATGTAGAGCATACCTATGTATGTAGAGCATACATATGTAGAGCAGACATACGTGGAGCATACTTACGTAGAGCATACATACGTAGAGCATACATACGTAGAGAATACATACGTAGAGAATACATACGTAGAGAATACATACGTAGAGAATACATACGTAGAGCATACATACGTAGAGCATACATACGTAGAGCATACATACATAGAGCATACATACGTAGAGCATACATACGTAGAGAATACATACGTATAGCATGCATAAGTAAAGCATACATACATAGAGCATACATACGTAAAGCATACATACGTAGAGCATACATGTGTAGAGCATACATACTATGAGCATACATACATAGAGCATACATACGTAAAGCATACATACGTAGAGAATACATACGTAGAGCATACATACATAGAGCATACATACGTAGAGAATACATACTTAGAGCATACATACATAGAGCATACATACGTAGAGAATACATACGTAGAGCATACGTACATAAAGCATACATACGTAGAGAATACATACGTAGAGTACATACATAGAGCATACATACATAGAGCATACATACGTAGAGAATACAAACGTAGAGCATACATGTGTAGAGCATACATACTTAGAGCATACATACATAGAGCATACATACGTAGAGCATACATACGTAGAGAATATATACGTAGAGCATACATAAGTAAAACATACATACATAGAGCATACATACGTAGAAAATACATAAGTAGAGCATACATACATAGAGCATACATACGTAGAGCATACATACGTAGAGCATACATACGTAGAGCATACATGTGTAGAGCACACATACGTGGAGCATACATATATAAATGAATGTTTTTGATGATGTTTCTCATCCCTTATGTTACAGTGTACAGGGTATTCTTGTATTTATTGAGACACGTATTGACCGTTTCAAATTTTATTAGCTACTCTAACTTGCATTATGCAGAACATAGTCATTTGTTTAGATGCAGTTCACACGTACCCTTCTCACTTTTTAGATCTCCACAATAGCATACAAAGGGTCAAAATAACAAAACCAAGTGAGGAATCTTCATATTACAGCTTATAGTTAATATAGTTGTACTACGGCCGACGAACAGCATCCAAATTTGGTAGAAGATAGTGAATGATTAAGAAAAACGAGAGATCATAACTATGTATCTTGTACAATTGCATACATATGTGCATGGTTTAGAGCCCGGTGTATAACCATAGGCTCAACCCCTATTCTATAGTAGAACGTGAGATACACTGGTGAAGCGTGTCAGTGTACTATACTTCCAGTGTACTATACTCCCAGTGTACTATACTTCCCTGCCTAACTCTTCGAACATCACTAGTGTGATGTTACGTTGGCAAGTAAATGATTAGTCTTATTACGACACCCCGCTAGGTTCCCTATGTATTTAGGACTGCCAAAATACGTTTATCCGTTCAGAACTGACGTGCTTCGTTAAAATGGGTTTTTTTTATCGTAACAAAATTAAGTAATTTACTGCAAATTGGAATCAGGTTCAGGTTCATTACGCTACTTCACAGTTGCGTATTAATGTAATTGCGCAACTATATGAAGCGAGGCAGATGCTCTTAA
>DWDW01001366.1:0-11773 GCA_018245635.1 Mimoniades versicolor eupheme
TGCTTTCGGAACTACGCTTATCTTTACGATTGCTTTTTTCTTCGTTATATATGAGTTTAAACAGGAAACATATTGTTGCTTGAATCATGAACTTGTTCGTTGTTGTTGTAAACAACAGCGCCACCCCCATTGCATGTTTTTTGGGTCAAAGATAGATTGAGTAAAAGATAATGAAATAGCCACCTAACAGTGGTACATGACTAAAAGTAATAAAATTATTAATTCTGCAGATTCGCCATTAGAAACAATAAACGTTTATCTTGTGTGTCCATTTCAATTATATTAATATAATAAATCAATGTTTATAGTTTGTGACCATTGCATTGTGAGTTTTTAATATTCAAGATGAATTAAATGTCGATTAAGATACAATATTATTTATTGTGACACGAAAATCTGTCCGCACAGCGGCGTTCTGTCTCTTGTGTTTGCGAACTTACCTTATGAATATTGCTTGAATTATGCTCAATATTATGTCATTTTCGATAGTGAGGTTTAATAAGTCAATAATAGAGTTGAATTTGTAACGGATTGGAAATGAGAGATGCGTCATCGATATGCGCATGCGCGGTCCCGTTAGCCGCTCACCTGCGCTCGCGCTTCTCTAGTTATGCTAATAGTTGAACTCGGCTAGCTCTCGCTACAGGGAATCGTGGATCTTCGCTTACTGGAAGCGCTGAGGCATGCTGTCCTAAATGTTTGTGAAGTCTTTGTCCTTTAAGGCAACTTCATCAAGTTGTTAAAACCTGTGAACTAGAAAATATTCAGTTCTATTTTAAAGTCACCCGTAACTATTCATTCTATTCAATCTGTTTCTTTGTTAAGCATGTGTATGTTCACTTTATAGTCTATTATGGTTGTATTGTGTACATTTACAATGAGAATTTTTTGACAAGAATTATTGGAACTTATTAGTTAACCTTTCTAGTACATCGTGTGGGCGGTTCATCCAAATGATTTTGAAAAACCCTATTTAGGTGTTTTATACAATCTTGATTTATTTTATATCTGCGGCCCAGCACATGGAAATAACCTAGTCGATGTTCACCATGAACGGAGCGGCCCGTGGGCGGACGCGAAACTTTAACGGAAATCGATTCGAGCATCGTGTTTAAATCGAATACTCGACACCGGGGTTAAGTGTTCTCGTATTGAATGAGATGTCCCTAAGTTTACTAGAATTTATGTTACTTACTGTATTGCACAGCGTGAATCTTCGAAAACTCTATTTGTGTCAAATAAAAAAAGTGTATTAGTTTACGATAAAAGAAAACGGCAACTTGGTGGCACAAAAGAATGCTCATTTGTATGTTAATGTACGTCTGGGAATTTGAAAGAGCTCATAGAGATTTAAAACCTACCAAGATATCATATAATGTCATCAGATACTTAAAATTAAGACACATAAATGCTATACTTTTTCTGCACACTGGATGACCAGCAGATGATGACGATTGCGGTCTTAGAGTTAAATAAAGGCTATCTGTAAAGGCATTGACGTCATTAGTTAAGAAAATTAGACTCATAATTGCCAAGATAGGTCGTGGTTTTTCGTAACAGGCACTTTATCATATAAAGAATCATTTCAAATTAAAAAATATGAACGTTTCCAAAATGTTTGTTCCAACTTGTTAAAATTACCCATGTCTTACTATATCTTTGATACTCGTTAAGTTATTGTGCTTTATTACGTGAAACCGTAGTTTATATATTAATGTCATTACTAAACTCAAGTAATTATTCTGTATTAACAATTTTATTAAGTAGAAATGGGCGAGAAAATTATAAGTCGTGCAAAAGGGCTGGTAGTCTACAAAATGTTGGGTACCACGATTTAGAGTCAAGCTCAGTTCATATCAAATTTGCAATCATTAATAAGATACGAGAATTGCAAATTGTGAGACTATTCATGTTCACCCTTAAAATAAGATAAATTGTTACATGAAATTGACTAATGAAGTTGCTGATGATAGCATATTACATGGTTTTAATGAGAGCCTTTGAATTCGGATGGCAGATTTCATTATATTGCATAAAGCCCATTATTGTGTATTATATTACTAGGGCTACTGATGATAGTGTAGACATCTTCATGGACCGTCTCAAAATCGATTTTTAGAATCGAGATCATCTCATTCGCTTGCAAAATCGATCACAGCTGCACAAAGACGCTTATCGATTCGTGACGTAACTTTTTGTGTATTGCGCGGTTACGAATTCGTATTGTCGATTCGTTATTGTACTACAAATTGTACTGCTATACATTTATTGTGTGCCAAATTACGTTTATACATGTTTCATCTTATTATGTTCTATTGAACTATCCATGTTTTTATTATGCACGATGTTTTTTGTTCCGGCTTTCATGACTTCGTCTACGATACGTTCGAGTTCATTACGACTCACATATGTGTACCTACATGCGAATTGATTATAATATTTGAAACCTTGTTATTGAAATGTACGTAATTATGAAATGCATGTAATATGGTCTTAAGTTGTGTCGCTATGACATTACTCGTTTTCTATGAAGTTCGTCGTCTGTGATCGACGAGCGGTTTCGATGTCATTGCGTGTCACCGAACGGTTCTATGTGAGTTCCGCTAGGTAATGCACGATTGTGAGTAAATTTTGTCGCTCGTGCATGATGTATTCAGAGTTTATGTATTGGATAGCATTATGCGCATTTATAAGATCCGTGACATTGGGTTAACGTCTATTATCTGCAATTTAGTTAAGTGTTTGCATATATTTTTGGGAATTTAATGTAGGTAAAAGTAAATTCGCTTTCCCAATTCGCGCTTTCATGTCAAGGCTATTGTGTTTTTTGGAGCGTAACAAAGCTATTGTTTTGATATTCATTTGTTTCGCACTATTTCAGCTTCGCTCTTGCATTGGGCACCTATAATTAAATGTTTATAATAAATTTATTTATGTCTATTAAAATGTTGTTATTAACAATGCAGTGATTGCTAACTTAATCAATATTCATTTACACATTTACAAATGAAGCGGCCGATTGCAGCCACGTCATGATTTCCATTATTAAATTGGTGCCAGAACATTAAAATTTAACATATACACACATTTACATATAAAGCATTTAAACTCGTTTTCTAAAACAATTACGATAGACCTTGCCTAAGTTATATTTGCATTACGAATTAATTTCAACCACGTATTATTTATTAGTAGAAAAAATTTCTATTTATTTCTATAACAATAAAAACAGCCACGGTATTAAGACGACTTGCTATATTTTTTTTTAACCATTTGTAATCTCGTTAACCGCCGTTCGTTCGTCGATAGGACGTTAAGTCATGTTATATCTTTTTTGCTCAACATAACCGCGTGCTGATAGGAAGCTAAACGTCCCATTTTTATCTCTCTTATTTCCATTTAATATAAAGACTCCCAGCCGGAGGGTGTCGTTGGTTTTTACAATTGCATTTCTTACTGTGGTATTTCTACATTTTTAGTCACTTTATAGATTTGCTGTTCCTTATCTTTTTTCTTATTGGTGAAACTTGTTATGTATCTATTTTGTATTAGCTTTTTTCAATAAAAGTCTGAAATATATATGTTATAATTATATTGTAATTTCTTTATTTCTTCTGTATATACAACCAAAATATCTTAAATGTGTTTGCTTGCGTTAATATAACGAAAAATTACCGTTCCCACAGTTAATTACACGCGTCTATGCCTTCGCGCACATTATCCCAATTTATCAAATGTCAGCGCCCTCTGCACAGCCCAACCCTCATTACAACCGTCATAACATCGAAGTCGTGTTACAATATTGGTCGGAGTGGGCGTGACTGCAGCGCGTGAGGCCACCCAGCGGCGCGGTATCAACGTTTGGTAACTGTAACCTACAACTGTGTAGAACCTACATTCCCCTTGGAGAATAATAATTTTAGTATTTAGCTAATATGATTAGAGATACAGTGATAATAGATGTTTGTAGGTAAATTTGGTATTACCGTTATATCGTCAGCTAATTTATATGTGAGTTTGTAATGCCGTTACCTATTTTTAAAATATGATTTTTTATCACATGTTTCAATTAAAGTGAGTTCTTTTTATAACGGGTCCTTATTTCTCAACTGGAAATTGAAAATTTCAGGACTCAACTCAACTATTCACGAAGAGTTTGTGATGAAAGATAAACGATAAAAGTTAAAAATAATGAGGTGGTATTTCAACTTTCTGTTCTACTGTGCATTTGGTCGTGACAAAATAACATAAATAAATGTAAATGAACACTTCGCTTAGCAACTTAAAGCCGGTAGCTATTTTAAACAATTGTAGGTACGTAAGTGGGCGGGAGGCGTAGACTGAGAAATTGTAGGTAGCGCTGCTGAAGTCTAGACTGGCGTGTTAGGGCTATTTTAGACCAGCGCATTTTCGGCGCGTTATGCGTCTGCACTGACGAAGAGGTTGAAAATACCCTAGTGTGAAATGTCTCGAGGCGGGTACACTCATGACCGCGACTATACGCGCGTACTAAGACTAGCTTGCACGCGCCGATAACACGCTGGTCTGAAAGGTTACTTAAAAGCGAAAAACGAATCTAACAAGCGTACGGTTGTCACGTAAGTCGTATATATAAGATTACTATCTCCTATTAGTTGTTTCATTTGCATATCGAGGCGTGCGTGCGTTGGTTTATTGATTGTGCTCAGTAGTTGTAGATATCGTAAATGAGACGTGGTTACCAGCAAAGCCTTCATATTAAATCTCTTACCCGTGCTTCGAGTCGATGGTAATTATAAACTACTTAGTGAACTTACGAGTACATGAGTACCAGCGGCTATGCATTCTCAGAGACTTGTACAGTTTAATTAATAAAGCCATTGAAATGGATATCTGCTTGAAGTTTTAATTTATTGTATGGGAAAAGAACATGAGCGTGTTTTACACGTCATAACCATAGTGTTTATTTATGGGTTGTATGATTAATTTTATAATTCAATTAATCACTTAACGAGTACGTAGTTTTTGTAATACTTTTAAGTATAATGTTAACAGAACATGAAGCATTTGTAAGTGGTTTTTCTGTTAATATTATATTTATGAAGGTATGTATGTATTATTAACTCATGTATCGTCGGAGATTGTCTAGTTTGAATTTCGTATGCTGAGTTGCACTTAATGTAGAGAAATAAGAAATTTACAAGCACTTGCGAATTAATTTGTTTCCCAGTACGAACCACATTTGAGCGCTACCCTTGAAGGTAAAGACCGGTCGAAGCTACCCCGATTCGTTTCAGACTCGTGAGTTACTCTAAACGCTGTGACGGCTGCGTTGGGGAGTCCCCACATATATTAAACTGTATAGTATAAAAACATCTAAATCTGTATCTAGGACAGTTACAGATTACAAGTAATTTGTTAAGCTAAAAGTCCTTGCATCCATGTCGCCACATGGATGGGTGAATTCGTCAGAGGCGTTGAAGACTGACTGGCTAGTAAAAAAAAAAAAAAATTAGCGTAGTGGTTGAGTGACTAATACAGGTCATGAAATTCTTAGAATACGTTGGTTACTACGTATTAATGATAATCACCGTTTGTCATTTGAATTAAAAAAGCATTTCCATTCATGCATGGAAGCGAGTATTAATTTCAAGATATTAAAATAAAAAATAAAATAAAAAATATATTTATTGCCACAAAATAACAAAGAAGTGTAACTAAATACTTAAACTAAAAACTAAAAACTTACTATACTTAAAAATAAAAATAAATTAATCAATACACACAACACGATGGCAAAAGGATTTGGCTCAGCTTTATCTGACATGGGATCAAATTCCATGCAGAGCTGTTTTTTGTGTCCGGACTCGTTATGGCCTAGAAGCGGGTAGAAATAAATATTCGTAATTCGTAATTCTAGTTCAAGCACTAACCAAACAGGCGTAAACTGATTTAGCGCTAATAAATAAGGGTTCTCCCTCACGAGTAAACTCATTATTCACGAACGTCAACTTCGTACAGCTTTATTGCTTGTTCGCCGATCGTTTGTAAATTTCGTGATGCATGCCACTCAGTCACTGGCGACGCGGGCCGTTGTCGGCCACTAAACCGAGTATATTGTTCGTTTCAATTGTAATAAATCGTGTTGAAATTTGGTTTAAATATGCGTTATGTTGTAGCATGTCAGGTGTGGCTGAATTTACGCTTGTAGTAAAATGTGCGGAGTTAGTTGGTAGTTAACTTTGTAAAGGGCTTTAAAGTGCAACTTATAGTGCGTAACTCATTATGTGTGGTTCTTTACTCTTTACAAAGCTATGCTAGTGAGCGATATAAATGCTCGTAGAATCCATAAGTGGATTGATACTATCTGTTGTAACTAAAATTTATTTTAAAAACACAATCCTCCCATTTTATTAAGTTGACTGCTTCTTTGGTCGTGTTGGTTGTAAGCGCGAATGCTGATCGGGTGATCCTGGGGTCGAAGCCAGGTTCGGGTACTATTGGGCTTTTCTAACTTAGATTTTCTAGTACTGGCTCTAGGTCTGGACGAGTATCCGGAGTATGGCAATAGATTCACCGCCTATGCCACAGTGGGACGTAAACGTAACACTCCTTTACTTACTTATTCGAGGATTACAGGCAAGATTTTACGTTGTAACATTATATTTACAATTCGTCTTGCGATTAAGAAAACTTCCGGGGTCCACTATTTAGTACGTATGTTTTGATATTGAGTATTTTTTGTACAGAACGTACACTAATGGTCGATAAATTTTCCTGCTATTCTAGTCTAGTGATCCTTAGCTATTGCTTAGTATTCAGCGGGCATTGCATCGTTATCTCTACATTCTTTCCCAGACTCTTCGACATTGGTGAGGTAAATAAAACATTTTGCAACATAAGATTATACATTGTTTTATTACTTGTATTGTGTACCAATGCTCTTGTTAAATTTATTTCTGAATATTTTTAATATTGCAAACCTTGATGAAATGCCATCATAACCTCTCACTTCAACAGCCCCGGTTCGAATCCTGGCGCGCACCTTACTAACTGTGCGCTTTGAGCTTAGATAACACTTACTACAACGGTGAAGGATAACATTGTGAGAAAATCTGAACACCATAGAGTTTATAAAATAAATGTCTTCTAAGGCGTGTGTAGTTTGCTGATACAGAAACAGTCAAATACTGCTCATGGTTTTTTCTCTCTATTGACTTGTGTCTGTCCAGTCCGGCGGAGTGAAGATACATTCCCTGACCTCGTGCCGGGAAATGAATTCACCTGAAAAAAAAATGCACTGTCATTAAAGTGTCTAATTGTTGAGAATTTCGAATTAGAATATGCTAAGTATTGATTTTAAAACGAAAATTGTACAATTTTTTTTTATATGTTGAATAGTTTTAAGTATAGATACAGTGTACAAAATAAATAATTAAAATATGTATTCTGTTAACACCACTAGTATAATTGTGCTACGATTATGTAAGTAAAACGACAAATTCAAATTCGGTAAGTTAGCCCAGAATACCCCAGGGAACACCAAATCATAATATCGCTATCCTTACAAACCTGACATAATGTGTCCTATGTTCACCGCCCTTCACTCACGCACACTAATTTCGGACACTTGTGACTCTTCACCAGCCAGTATCTGGACCCATTTGGTCAAGAGTCAAGATACGAAAGTCAGTTTCCCACAGCGTCTGCACCAATCAACTTTGCATCACGCGCTCATGTATCTTTATTATAAAAAAAGTATTATATTTTTTATAATTAAGATGTTTGATGTGCATGCGAATCTTCATGCCAGGTCTCTTACGGGATAGGTAGAGAGCGGTGGGTACCGAATATATCTATCTTATACTTGTACACCAGATGTATTGATATTTCTAGGTTAATCTATGTTTTGTCACCTGTACTATGACAAACGTTGTCTCGTATGTAAATTGGGATATTGTTGAGTTCGTTTGCCTCGCTCGCTTAAAATAGACTACAAATACACGTATGCAAATATTAGCAGGTGCTACTTAACATTCGAGTCATGTTCGACTACAATTGTTATATGACCTGAAAAATACATAACAATCGGCTCAGTACCTATGTATTTGTTGCGGATTCGTCACGTCTTTTACATGTAATATTATATAGTTTTTATTCTTTTGATATGTGTTATAAAAATTTTATTTTATACGGCATCACAAACAATCTTAGTAATAAACAAGAATTATTCTTTATTACTTCGACAACAGTCTTGTGTCCAACAGTAGACCGTTGAAAGTGTTGATAAATGAAGTAAATTTAATACCATTTTTGTTCACAAGCATGTAATATATTGCATTAAGTTCATTGATAAATGTAACAAGCGTAAAACAATACTTACGTTAGTACGAACAGTCCTTTTGTAACTATGGATGTCGAGTAAGCTTAGTTGTAGCTATGTGCTTATTACGGACACAATCGGAACGCCTAATTTGGCAGTACGCTCTGTGCACATTTGCGAACGATACTTGTGTCACTATCACCGCTGTTTAGACATACGAACACGCGTAACATAAAGACCACCATGGCAGTGTTTAATACTATGTAGTTTCCTGTTAGACGTTGTAAAGTGCGTTTCATGAATATTGAATATGTAATTAGCGTATACTTAATGTGAAAAATCAACTTGCAGCCCGTGGGTTCTTTTATAGCTGGCGTTTAGAGCTGGCAATGTCACAATACGGCCAGCAATACGTTAAGCGAGTGTTTGAAGTGAACTCCGAATCGTTCGCGTGACTCACTGATATAAAAGCTGTGTACGTGATAGCTGAGAGTATAATGGAACTATTTCGAAGTCTTTGTGAGAACGGTATCACCTTTTGGTTATACAATTTCTACAAACGCGAACAATTTTCGTTTCTTTAACATGTCCATTTGGTTCATACATTTACTGTATTTTATGTATTTTTATAATAGCCGTGGGTTTCCAGTTGTTTTTTTTTTAAATACGCTTTGAATCAGATTTGATTGCAATGGTAATTTGCCTGCATTTGATAGCTACATATGTATGTATATAAAATAAATTCTTTCAACCGATATATTTATAATATTTACTTTAATTTAATCTTCATTGTTTATTCTTTTCGTATTAATCATATCTTCGTAGCATTTTCAGTAGTGTTGGAATTGTAGAGATAGATATTAATTTTGTAATCCATAAGTGCATAACACATATACAAAACCGCCAGAGTATTTCATAATTGTTCGACTGTTCGATTTTGGCACGTAACACTAAAAGTCGTACACGCGCGTCTCACTACGCGTCTCGAGACACGACCGCTGTGCCAATGACCCAAAACAACTTTTTGTACATGTAACGGTGTGGCACACTTGATTTCTTATTGACATAAAAGTTAATGATTACCAGTTCCGACGGCACCGACACTGTCGTATGAGTTGAAGAATCTCTCGGTCAATACATTTTCATACACGATAATCTTTTTTTTTACTACGGATCGAATAGATTTCATGCGTACATCGAAACCTGTACGGGGTATTGGAAGTGCGATATGTACAAATGTTTCTAGATAGTTTATTGTAGATGTGCCTAGTAAGTACCTAATAATAAATATTGGATTACAGATTTTATTTATTTATAAGCTTAACTATTTATAATTATAGATAGTGAATTTAATATGTTGACAAAATTGTGGAATTTTTTTAAGTTTTAGTCACAGCGTTCATATAGGAAGTTATTTCTCTATGTAAGGGTATTATATTTTGTTTACGTTACAAATTGCATTCTCGTCCATATACGCTGATAAAGTTTCTTCAAACGGTCACTACCAGGTTTTAATGTTATGGGTATGTGATGGGCGTCAGAATTTCCATATCTATGATCTGTATGACCAATTATTTCCGTCTCCAATTAGTTGTCTGTCATTTTCGGATTTAATTACAGGTTGTTATAGCGATCGATGGAATGATTGTAACAATTTGTGTACAATCGTGTTTTAGTCGGCTCATACTATTAGGTACTTTACTGTTACTATAATAGTTTTATTATTATACCATTAGATATTCAGTTATGTCCAATAGAGTATTAAAACTTTAAATTAAGAAAAAAAGTGCGTGTTTACAAGAATTTGGTTCTACAACCGTTTATTACTTAGATAAAATCTATGTCAGACCTGGAGTTTTCAGGGCACAATTTTTGGTCCAATTTACTTCCCATTCGATTTACTAGCAACAATATTACAAAACGAATCTTGCCAGAATCTCTGATCAAAGATACTATTATGCTAGTAATTAGCTTCCTGTAACAGTTCACAATAGTTCTCCAATTACTTATCAATGCGCAGTTATCATTTTAGTAAATATAAGCCATAATTCATTTCCTCAATTCCCAATATTTAGCAAGGTAGTCTAGACCAGGAGTCTGTGTGGTATTTTAGATCAGAAAAATGGTTATAATTTTGTTAAAGTTGCGATATTTATCTTTCAGCGTGGAACAATTTTCAATGCTGCCTCAATGTGTAATTAAACGGTTGGGTTTACTTGCGTAGTTAGGAAACCTAACCAGGGCAGCGCGTGTTCGGCTCCATAGGGCCTAAACTCCATTGTTAATCCAATTAAAACCACGTTTCTTGTCCGAGTCCCTGAGATCGGTTACACGTGATGCTAAATCTTGTTTGAAGTAGCGTTTGCAATAAACAGCGTTCCGTTACAAAAGAATAGGGGCTATTTTTTCTCTAATGGTCATGTCGGTGATAATGGAGCTCTGTGAGAAAGAAACGCTCTGAAAACTACAGATTCGTTTGCAAGCGGATATGGTCGCTTCTGCGTGCGTTGCTACTATTTACCCAGCTATTAAAACGCAAGCCAGTGCTACCAGTCTACTAGTTTTTACGATTCGCTTATAAGATGTTTTATATACCACTACACTCTATCTTTATTTTCTTATGCAATTTATTACAACTTTTATTTATCGAACCTTAACTTTTTCCATAATTGAATCACTTGTGTTTTTATTGCTCCGTATCTGTTATCTAAACAGTAATAAAACGATTATATAAATTTATGTACATGTGCATTCAGCGATTACGTGAGATACATAACAATTAATTATCGAACAATATTAACATATCATGTTTTCCGGTAACAGTGTGTCATTAACGTTTACTTTTGCATAATTTCTTACTTCGCTGACCTGATGAAACTCAACACCACATTCCACGTGCTTATGAAATATTCAATTATGGATACTAACTGCTAATTTATAAAGAGTAATTTTAAGTGCAAATCTTTAAGCACCATTCCATATATTCATATAGCTATTGGTACTCAACGTGTCAGCTCGGACTCTTGGAGTCGTCTGTCATTCGCGCAGAACAAATTCATGTTTTCAAACCGTAATTATAATTTGTAACTGGTTACATTCTCTGATCTTTACACATTTTAGCTTTCTATAATTGAACTTGTAATAGATGTCCGTGCGCGGTGTTTATTAACGTAGGTACGAGTACATGGTAATGATCGATTAGTGTGAACTCGTACGGTCTCACGGTAAGTATTCGATCAAAATTGAGATACAGAACGAAACGAACGAAACGAACGAACGAACGAAACAAATCTATATGGCCATGCCTTTATTTGGCTTCACATAATATGAAGATGCCGATAATGTTTTCGCGAATGGTGAATGCCGTATTCATTTGCGACATCCTTGAAATCCAATTAAATAATGATACGAAATTTACAAGTATCGGACAAGTTGATTGCATTTTGCTCAATGCAGATTAAATCGTAGGTG
>DWDW01001367.1:0-11769 GCA_018245635.1 Mimoniades versicolor eupheme
AGGGAGTATGTTACATCAATTAGGGCAGCGCAAGGGGACTCTAAATTTTCATTCGCAACAGAGTTGTTTGCGTGATTATCCTTTTAGGAGGGGTAGGGAAATTTATAGTTTTCCAGTTTTCTCCATTACACATGGCAGGTGGGGCGGGCTTAGCATTCCTTTGTGACATCCTTGATATATATCGTGATGCTCATGTGCATATAAGTTGTATCCATTCATTCGAGCAGATCTTATTATTAAAGTGTACTCGATTTCAAAACGAGACGTTTAATGAAATTTATGCTAGATTAATTCTATTAATATTTTCTATTTTCACGATGTTGATTATTAATATTCCTCTAAGCAGCAAAAGCGTAATCGTTTAGATTTAAGCGGCACTTCAGGGGGTTAGGGTCGGAATTCTTGGCATTTTCTCTCACTACATGAAGTTATGTGACTTTTTATGATCATATATCGGGAGGAACTCTATTTAAGCTTTCCATATTGTTCTCTTCTACACGTAAAGTCTAACCGCACTTGGTCAGCGCGGAAGATTATTAGCCGGAAACTTCTCATTCCGAGAGAAGAACTCTGTGTCCATAAGGCACTATAAAAAGGCTCAGAATATTTCTCTGTATATGTTCGTATACTTCGTATAACCCCTAATTTTGTTCTTTAATCTCTGCTCAGTAATAATTTGCTCTTACAGATTCATATATAAGATTATCAATTTAAAAGCAAATGTCAGCTGATAAGTGGAGTTTGAGAAATGATACCCATGAAAATAGTCATGGGTATTTTGATACTGAATAACGGATAATTTTAAAATAAGATAATGTTTGTTTATTTTGTATCGTAATGATAGGATACTAGCAAGTCATAGTGTAACACTAATAATTACAATACAAAGTAATTGTTAAGAACAATGTACGAAACTTAAGAAACTTATGACTAAGGTAAGGCACATGAACTCAAGTGACCAATTAATACAACTTAGCTTAACATAGGCAATCGTGCTCTTCTGACATTACTCTTCTATAATACCCACTCCAAACGCCAGTTTAAAGCCGCTCACGTTCCTGGATTCTTAAGGAAAGTTCTCGAAGGAATGTCTGCGATACGCATACGTGAGTAACAAGACTCGAGCCAGTCGAGATCCACTCCAGCCGTGAAAGGAATGGAACAGCGGCCGGCGCAGTTGAGAGACGTCTTATGTTACGACCACTCTGCATTGCTGCTCGAATATCTGTATTAACAGGGTATTGCTGTGCTATTCACGAATGTAGGTATTGAAAGAGCAATACACATGTTATAATCATCAACCTATTGCAAGTCCCTGCTGGACGTATGCCTCCCTTAAGGGGTTATGATATTTATCCGCCGCTGGATATGCGGGCTGCGGATCGCAGAGCATAGCTTCTTGCATCGCCAACGCTGCTGACCACAGGCGGCCTGTATCCTGGCACCGGGTTCAGCCGTAGAATGCTCGCCTTCCACGCTCACCTTTCTTGACTTAGTAATTAAGATACTGACTCATGGTGGAATAGCAGCCTTCGAAACCGACGTTTGACGATCCATGCTCTCTGCGTATCAAGTAAGAGACTTGGCGTGATGGTATGATAATAATAATATTCTTCTATTCCGCACAATTTCACTATCGTGTGCACATAGTTACTTACATAATTATATATTTACTCTTATCTCCATACTTCCGGAAACCGCATACTTTTAGTCTGTAGCATACTTCGATGTGGAATTAAAACAAAGGTATTATCTCCAATATTAAGACCTCAATTAATAAGGTGGTTTGTACCTTATTAATTGAGGTCTTAATATTGATTTTAATTTACGTGACCTCCGGAAACAACAGACAATATTAACTTTTTGTATATTTAGCAAACAATAAGAATTAAAGGAAATATTTAAAATTCCTACGGTATGGCTTCATATATTTTTTCGTTTGACACTGTTCATTAAATATAATAAAAGAGAATCAATACAAAAATATTTTACGGGTCCTTAAGTAGTTTCATAATAATTAACTTTTACATGAAAATATTTCTAAGTCGGTCGGAAACTGCATATTCTTTCCGTATAGTAAAAATCGGATGAACTAACGAAGTAGAACGGCAAACTAGTTTACTGTGGACGTGCTAATGAAAAAGAAACCTCTTTATCAAGTCTATTAAGAGTGAAGTCGATCTAAGTTCATGTCATTAGACGCGAGATCCTAAAATAAACTCTTCACTACATTGTAAATCGAGATAAGTATACACGGAGTAGGTACTGAAACTATGTAACTATTTAATGATTTAAAAGGTTTCACTAAAATGACCATACAATTCTACTCAAATTGTACTAGAAATTTCTATTCAAATTGATGGCAGGCGCACTCCAATCAGTACACTTGAGAAATTCATACTAGCGTAGTTGTTGTGATTCGAAAATGGAATGTTTTTAGTCATTTTATCGTTACTGCGAAAAAGCATCAAATGCTTAAGTTTAACTTATTCCAAGTCTGATTTATCTTAAAGCTCAACAATAGTTTCATTCAGCAGAAAAGCTAAGATGAATTAAATCTGTATCAACGTGCCTTATATTTTTCAGAAGCTAATATTCAGTTATTTTTAATTTTTTTCCACTAAACTCTTCGTAACATACAATTCACTTGGCGTTAAGACAACAGGGTAATATAACATAATAAAAAGCGTATGCGAACATTGTTTCGAAAGTTTAACAACGACAAATACATAGTATATCACAAACATAGTTGCAAGTGTTATTTATGTAACTTTGGCGCGCATAATGTCGAGGTCTGTCATAAAAAATTTGCAAGCTGACAGTAGTGGCGAGTCGCTGTAAAACAAGGGAGGACAGGAAAAACACCGAAGTTGGGTCATTACGTCCGCTGAGAGGGGACTGAGAGTGCAAAGTTTCCCCCATTCGGCGCGCGGCAGTAAATTGTGCCGTTCCTGACTAACGGATTTGAAAGTGTTAACATCTCAGGAACAGTTACTGTTCATTCTATTACCAGTTTATCCAACGAAGTTCGTAATACTGTGGAGCATTTGTCTGATCATCGACAACCCTTCTGTCGTTCTACTTCTGATTACGAGTCTCTTCTCAGAATGAAAAGTGTTAAGTCTATAGTCTGCCACGCCGGCCTAGTGAGATTAGTCAAAACATGTACTACGGATATATTGAAAGATTAAATCGTAGAACTGTTGAAGGTAAAATGTTTTTTTTCTTCTTCCGGCTCATACTCGTATATCTTAGTTTACAGAAGAAAATCCGAAAAAATCAATGAAATGTATCAACAGGAAGTTGCCTTAAATGTTGTATATTTAGCAAATTTCCATATTGTATATTAAATTTTCTTACAGATTTAATACGTCACAAAAATATATTTGATAGGCGAAGGATATTTGTTATTAAACGCTAGCAAGGAGCAGTTTAATAAGTTAGTGCGAATGCAAATCGTATATATAAGTTCATATTGTCTTCACAATTGTGACACTGTCTTGGAATTCCGTGGAAATTCAAATGACTCCTGATATGCCTTCGCCGGACTACCCGTACACTATTTGCTCTTCAGTCTGTTCTATATACCCCAGCTAGTACCTATATACTGAAGTTTAAATTTCTCCGTTTCTCACAATTCTCTTCCCTGTACTTTTGTAATCGGTAAATAAATATTACTTAAGATAATTTTATTGTATTATATTTATATTGTATCGGTCCCTTACGGGGTAAGACATGGGTACCGAATCCCAAGAGTTTCAATCGTTACAGACTTTTATTTTGGGTAATAATACATTTTTAAACGCACGCTAACCAAAATATTATAGCCGCAGTCATGTAACTTCCTAATCCCGCACCCCAACTTCGGCTTCAAGGTAATTCAGTAACCAAGAAGGGATATAGGAACAGTATAAAGTTGGCTTAGATAGTTGGTCACTGCGCTATTAGGAAGTTGTCGGAGAGCGGTCGTATAAAGTTGAAAGTATGTTACTTCCTAATTTTCCCTGAAACAATGACTTTCCCAATGAAGATTTAGAATTTCCCAACAGCACGTAGATGTCATACATTTATTTAAGTTGTACAAGGAATGTTTAAGACAATAAAGGTTCCCTGCGTTGCAGAATCTCCACCAGATCTTTTGGTCCACTGACAATATAAATTACTCATCAACATTACGTCCCTATATTTGTTCCGTGATTACTAATTTTTCCAATTAGTGACAGATGTAATCATCAAAAGGGCGTGATTTACAACTTAGCCACATATTCTAAAATTCGTTTAAATTTAAAATAACAAAATAATAATTGCCAATACATATGTCATATCTAGTGTTAAATATCTAACAATGTTTAAAAAAAAAAAAAAAAAAAAGTAACTTCACGCCTGTAATCCCCGAAGAGGTAGGCAGAGGAATGTAGAACATTCCCACGATTCGCCAGATCTAACAATGTACTATTTAAAACCAACTCATTAACTATAATTTGTATGAAATAACCCTAAATGCAGAGTTGTTACATTGCATGGATATCCGCAGTTTATGAGTTGCCCTTTACTGATCCTTTTTGCCCGTAATTGTCTTTTCGAATAAACAATGACATAGTGAAATCGCGATCCAATCTGCAATCTCGTCATGAACAGTCAATGGCCTATAATGAAATTCCCAGCCACGTCAGGTATCGCAGATTGCGTCCAATATGCCCTCTAGGGGTGCACGGAGTTACCCGCTTAGCAAAGCACTGCCAGTTCAGAATGACACCTCAATTTCCACGAAATATCCATACTAATGGCACCAACCAGTAGGTCTTCTAATATTAACATTTGACAACGCGAGACTGCGTGGCATAAATAGCATTATCGGATAGAATAACTTTATTTTAAGCGCTTCAAGCTGTGATTTTGATCTACCGATTTCGACTAAAATCTAAAATCGGCCTTTACTGCATGTTGAGTTACATGATGCCAAGATATAGCAATAAATCTGGAACTGACCTCAGGTAGGATTGATATTAAAGCAGATAAGCAGGAATGTATGAATATGTATGAAAATCCATCAAACGCTGACACTGTATGATAGTGATGTGGACGATCAGTCAAGTTGGACAATACTGGAATCAATTTCTTCATTGAATAAATAACTGCTGGTGTTTTTGTAATTGTAACTGCTTGTGTAATTTTCATACGACTTCCTTGGTTTAGTAAGACGCAAAGTAATCGGTCCGTAAAAATAAGTATTCGAAGAACATCAAAATAGTTTGAATAATTTAGTTAGTTCTTAGTAATTCAGTCATTTGTGTCAACAACTTACGCTACAATGGTGGAGCATGGTGGGCACTAGTGTGTCAATATATTTTGAATACTTGCACTAACGTTCCCGCCGTAGAACAGAGGGGTCTTGATATTATGGATGCGTGTCGTTCGTTCATGTATCTCATGCAATTCTTACGCCCGGCGGCGACTAAACACATCAGGGATGTTCGCTTGATTCCATGCAAATAAAATTGATCGGGAGACTTGGTACACACGAAATTGGATATTTGTTTAATATTATTGTTATTACTATTAATTATTGTTATTATACGTTGTAAGATTGATTTTATTTGAAACTCCTGGTAATGCGATCGCTTTATATATTGTCTCTTAGTCGGAAATAAAAATTGTTACTATCATTTTTATATCACCGTTTATGGGGTAGATAGTGAGTACCGAGTGCCAAGTATCTTTATGCTGAAGCGCTTCTCCTCCGTGTAGAAGAAAATCGAATATAAAGCACTGAAAAAACAGGGTGTGGTTTAGATCGTGATTGTTGTCTTTGAATCCGTGTAATCGAATGTAAAAGGGCTCTTTCATCTTAATACAAAAAGGTACAATAAATATTGCGAGCGTATTACGGGTCTCTCCTATAGGGAAGTGTACTGTGCCTTTACGGTGTATTGGATTTTTATTTTAATGTAGCAGTATACAGGGGTTCGGTTTGAAGTATATTTATACATAGGTAAAAGAAAAATATTATTTAGAAAGTCTTTAATACGATACAATATATGGCAATGGCTCACCACCTATTGGTTATTATACACTACACTACACCACCACCACTACACTACCACCACTACACTACCACCACTACACTACACACTACACCACCTATTATACCTTTGGTGCTGTGGTTAGTGAACCTGACTATCGTGCCAGGGGTCGTGGGTTCAATTCCCACCCAGAATAGATATTTGTGTAATGAGCACGAGTGCTACCACTCTTCCATAAGAAAGCTGCATCCATGTTTAGTGTTATTACGGTCATAAAAAAATTAAGTGGAAGATTGCTCTAAGAAAGTTTAAGAAATAAAATAGGTCTATATTACGTCTATTATTTACGCGCCGACCATTTCCTATACTTTGCACCCTTCATTCACACATTAAGAATGATTATTAGGCGGCAAAAATGTTTTCTAACGTTTTATTGACGGAAAAAATTGCTCTGAATTAAAAATAATGACAAGAAATCAACTTTCAATTGTTGTTACTCCGCCGTGAAATATTCTTGTCTTTCTACGAAGCCATTATGTCTTTTTTGTTCGTTCACTTATTAGGTATTATTAGTATATTTGGATTAATATTGATCATAGGTAGATAAATTATAACGGTATTATCCTGTGATTACTGGATTAGCTGATTCATCTATTATCGTTAAGCGTAATCCAATAATGTATGCCTTAGACGTGAACGTGATGGGTCAGCTTTCAAACCTCTGAATCTAGCGGGTGATAGTGGAAAAGATCTCGTTTGGTATCTTGTTTTACCAATTATATTACACTCAGATTCGTTGAGCACGCCAGTTTCGGATATTGTGAGCTCACCTACAAAATATATACATACATACATACTTAGATTGAACTAAAACAGAATAACAAGCGCACGATAAAATCTCATACCACCCTGTAATCGTAAATTTGTATGAAACGTATTTTATACAAGGTTTATCTAACCCGTATTGTTCGGCCTATCATACAACATTTAGCAATTTAGCCGACGCACAGCGGATTCCTACGGGCGCTATAACTCTATATTTACGTTGGTTACACGCAACCGCGGCAAGTTGCTTCGCTTCCGCGTAATGCTGGCGACGCCCGACTTTGAGAAGGGTTGTTGATTACGCCCTATACATATTATGCATAACCACAAATTCTTTTTTATGCCTTATCTGTATAAATATGTATGAGTTTTTTAATTTTGTCACGACATTTATAATGGTGTATATAAAGTGGTTGGACGTTATAATTATTAACATAATGTAGTGGAATAAGCAGTGATAGCCTAGTGGTTTGAAATTCGACCTCTCTCTCCGGGAATCCGGGTTCAAATACTACCGCGCACTGCTTAAAAATGTGCGTTTTGAGTTTAAATATCACTTGCTGTAACGGCGAAGGAAAACATCTTGAGGAACCCTGCACACCTTAGATCTCAAGAAAAAATTGTTCTCTAATATGCGTGAAGTCTGCCAACCCGCACTTGGCCAGCGTGGCAGACTGGCCTTAATCCTCCCATTCTGAGAGGAGACCCATGTTCCAACAGTGGAACGATAAAGGGTCGGAAAGAAATTGTGGAACAATTTCACAAGTAACCTATATTAAGTGGACTTTATGATAAGTACAAATGTGTCCAAATTCACCGGCAAATTCAGAAACATAATAAAACACATTGCGCTGTCCGAGATTTGCTGAGATAAGCGTTAAAAACAATGCTTTTGTTTAACTCATTTATTCGCACAACTCGCTAACGTAAATGACACATATACATATTTAATATTGTCAATATTGCAATTAATACGAGACAATTGCATCGCTGTCCGAATTCGAGGCAAGGCATATCTCAATCAATCATAAGACATGCGTATCTATGAATGCACACAATAAAGTCCATATATTTTTCTTGGTACACGTCATCTTCTACATTCACAAACTTCATGGATATGATTTACCATGCGATATAATAAACAGTACACTTAAAAAAGGTACCAAATCCTCATCCAATGTGAATATGGTTTGGAAAACATGTGAAAAACAATATAAAAACTCGCACGGACTAGGAACAGTTAATAACACCCCCCACCCCGTCCGCGTCCTCCTTCCTTGTTCTCGCCCTAGTTACCGTACGATCGCACACAAACAGAGCTTCAACTTTGCTATCAGCTAAGCCAGCACGGTGTCCCACACGTCGGACCGCGGGTAACTTTCAACAAAACGTCGCCATTTACCTACTATTAGTATTCGTCCAAGTTTAATTATATATGCGAGAATGTGCTAATTAATATGTCTGATTGAAACGAAGCTGCAAACTATGATAAGGCATGTCATAATATTTCATTAGGGAACTGAAAACATTTTAATCACTTGTAACAATTGCAAAGTGTTAGGATTTTTATAATATTCGGAGCCCACACCAATTTCAATTGAACGTCATGCATCTTGCTATGTAACAGGAGTCTGGCTCTAGCTCGACTACATGCCCGGGCTGCCGATGGACAACAGCAGAAGTGGTTTAAGAAGCTGCGTGCTGCCATCTCCAGCACACGCTAAGACGTGGGCATGATGGATAAAAGCCCTAATTAGGGTAGCCCTATCACCAGCAGCGAACTGTGACAGCTTGATAATGATAGTATCGCTCTTATTGATAACTAATGATGAAATATTGTACATTTTTGAGCACAATACCCATATCTCCTTACAAATGCCACTGAACTCTGAACCTTGTTAAATAATAGCACAAAAACATTCATATCATAACGACTTTTATCTATTTAAATTTATATTTTCTACAAGAGATATTGTTATCTACGAGTATGTTACATTTTGGGATCTCATTATATTGCGTCTTGTTTTTGTTTTGACAGCCAGATAGTATTTTAATTTATATGTACATATGTATACATATATAAATTGACCAACTGGGCGAGCGGTTGCAAGGACGACTTCTTATCGAGAGGTGGCAGTCTCGATTCCCGGGTCGGGTACAGTCATATTTGTATAACTTAGAATTCCCAGTAGTAGTTCGGAGTTTGGATTTGTGCCCGGTATGTGACAGTAGGCTCTCCTCCTGGTCCATGATGGGACGTAGAAAAAAGCCCCTCAAGGTCTGAGCTTTAATATTATGGTGGACCTGTATAAAAATGTGGTTGACAACAAATGTATATAAGAGTAGGTGAAATCTCCTTGACATTTTTTATGTTCTTGTGATGTACTCGTATGTAGGATTACCTTATATTTTATTATCATCGTGGTGCGGGATACATGTACAACATTCTTGACTAAGTTATTGAAGTGCCCGACTATATTTTCTCTCTACTAGTCCCAAGATTCCAATAGTACAATTATTATACATATAAATATTGCTATATCTGTATACATTAGTTATGATATTACTTTAGGAAATTTTTTTGATAAACCACAAATTTTCTCGAAAGGAAAATATTCATGACTTGAATATTAGAAATATTGAAAATATATTATGATTTCATATCACAGAGCTGCGACGCGAATTTTCTACGATAACGTAAAGATGTTATTTATCACAAGCGCGATATGAAAATAAATACTATATAGTGAAATACAATATACTATAAAATGAAAAAGATTTATTTTGTTATTCACTGTGGAGCGACCTGTTATGATTTTCGTGGAGAAAATCGGACACCTGTGACTATATTTTCATTAGGACAGTTATGCCTGGTCTTTTACGTGGTAGGCACAGAGCCCCGAGTACCAAACACCTCTTTTCCTAAACACTTGTAAACACCTGTTTTTCCGACTTGATTTCTTCGTAGACCATCTACGGTTTCTGAGACTTTTGACTCCTATGAGCGAGTTTCTGATATATTTTGTCAAAATAGTTGTATCTTTTTCTCTCAAAGTAAGTCTACCGTAAAGAGAGTTTAGTAATAACATTGCGGCAAAGTATTTTTGCCCCGAACAAAATGCGTAAATTCTTGAGTACCGATTAGAATTAGGCGATATCATTTCTATAATCTCTTGTTCGACACTGACTTGTATCTTCGCGTGTTGAATCAAAATCATACCTAGTAATGCAATGTGAATCAATTTCAGTCCTTATAAATTTATCGTACCTACCTCTGCCTACCTCTTCAGGATTACAGGCGTGAAGTTACGTTTAAATTTATCGTTTACTTAAACCTCTACATACAAGGTAAAGCTGAATAAGCTTGAATTTTTTCTTATATCTGTATTTCTATTGTATGTAATGATAGATATATTTGTCACTCCGTATTCTATGTCTCCCGCTTGGAAAACCTGGCTTGATGCTGTAATAATGATAAGAAATTTACAACTAAGACGCTTCAGTGTTATTGACGTAGGCGCTTCAGATAGAGCCGTCAACACAGACTTTATTAAGTTGGAACGAAGATTTATGCTGAACCTTTTTGGGGGACTTATCCATGGACCCATAAATCCCGTTTCGCCTCACTAAGCGCTTTATCGGACGCCCACTGCACGCAAATCAAATTAAGGTCCGATTAAACTCCGGTGCACCGTACGACCTATATATGGTGTAATATCAGAAAATATTACTCGTTGACAGGGAACAACGAGCACACGAGAGACGGGTACATAACCGATTATAACAAAATAGAAAAATGTTCATCATCATCAGCCAATTGTAGTCCAGTGCTGGACACAGACTACCCCTGACGGGTTATGCCCGTAATCCCCGCGCTGGGCATGCAGGTTGGGCGTCGCAGAGCACAGCTTCTTGCCCCGTCTACGCTGCTTCCCATAAACGGTCAGGACATTTAGCCGTGCCTAGGCAGATCACGCATTACCGCGTTCTGCCAGCATTCGGTTTAGTCGCCTTTTACGACACATTGTAGCCCAGAATACGGTCGGTAATTGTATTCTTATTCCGCCCCGACATGGCAGATGTGTAAAATACTTATCCCTAATATTAGATTTGCTAATTGTATTAACTGCCTCGTTGGTATGGCGGCTACAAGTGCGACTGCTGATCGAGAGGTCCTGGGTTCGATCTGAGGGTATCATTGTTTTTTTTTAACGTAAAATTCTTATAGTATCTCGGAGTCTAGATTCGTGCCCGATCTATGGCAATAAGCACACATCCCATTCTATGACGTATAGCGTGACTTGTAAAATGTGGGAACATACTCTACTCATCTACCTACCTCATCGGGATCACAGGTATGACAAAATGTGAATTCCTTAGAATATGAGAAAAGCATATTCACTCTTCTTTTGAAGAATTGTAGGTTATATGCGTCCGGAAATCTAAACGCCAACTGAGCGTTCCAGTCTTTACCCGCATTTGACATTCTAGACTTTTCTAAATTGCCGACACGAAGAAAATAATAAGTGACAATTGTCGTGTGAAAATGTGTAATTCAACATTTTATTCGGTGCAGCGTTGAATCAAATCTACATGCAATCATCGCGACGGTCGATATCGTGTCTCAGGACGTCAAATTGTATATTTTCAATATTTCCTCCGCCGCTCGAGACATAGGAATCTCATATCGGCGTGACGTATCGTGCAAATTTGCTCAAGGAATCCGGAATATCTTTGCTAGAGTATATTTTCCGGAATGTAATATCGGTCCTATTTTAAAGTACTGCACGTTCTCTTGACGTATCTTTTCGTCTGCCTAATGTAGCACGTATATTTGTCGTATATAAATACATAGTCGGACATGATTTGTTAGGTTCACCTCGTATTCCACGGTGGGGCATAAACATAACTAGTAAGTTAC
>DWDW01001368.1:0-11766 GCA_018245635.1 Mimoniades versicolor eupheme
GTTAAACTTTTTCAAACCATTTCTGGGCAGTCCTTCCACTAATAGTATGTGCGCCATGTGCACTATTAATTTTTGTTGCTGCGGATGTGGTAGTTTCACCACTAGAAAAGAAAAAATATAACATAGCACGTTTACATGCGTTATCGATATTAATTTTTTTCGGTACTAATATGCGTTTGATCTTTACGTAATTTGGTGACAAACTGACGAATATTAATTTATTAGTCAACTATATTAGTCAAGCGATGACAAGTTTCGACCGTTTCGGAATCTCATCAATCTGGTAATGAAGCATCGAGAATCCCGTACATGCTACTAATGCGCATGAATTTTTGGACTGACCTATTACATTTACAATGAATGACACCCGATTCTTTCTTTTTGATCTTTTAAAAGGGTTTATGCGGAAAGAACGATTATGTCGCCCTTTTATAAAAGCAACGTGAAACAATCATCTTGCACTACTAACAGTATATAACAATCATTAGATTTTTTTTATAAATCAGCTTATAAAGCATTCCGGCCGATACCTATGTAGGATCGACCAGAGTGCTGTTACAAAAGTCAAAAGTCAAAAATCATTTATTTATATAGGATGTGCAATCACATATAAACGTCATTACAGATAAGTTTACGTTGGTTCGGACGCGCCCGCAACTGAGAAGAACTGACAAGAAGCTCAGTAGGGTTGTCTTTTTTTTGTGATTGCTTAACAATTAACATTTTTAGCAAAATATTAACTGCAGCAACTCATTCCCAAACGTCTATGTCTTGCATGTAATCTGCAGTCGAGTAATAAGCTTTTTGTCAGTCAACACTGAACAATGTATTTCTTGAATTTACAAATGGACGAATTTAGCGCGTCGTTTGGTAGTTTGTTATAAAAGCGTATACTTTGACCTACAAACGAGCTAGACACTTTACGGAGCCTAATAGTGGGCACTGCAAGTTTATTTTTATTTCTTAAATTTCGTTGATGGAGATCACTATTCTTCATAAATTTACTGAGGTTTTTGTGAATATACATTAGGTTATCATAAATGTATTGTGAGTGTAGTGTAAGTATATTCGTGTCTTTAAATGTGTTTCGTAGTGACTCCCTTGGACCCATCATATAGATAGCTCGAAGTCATCATATAGATAGTCGAAGAGAAGTGTACTACACTCCCACATATCACCAGCTACGTTTACTTCCCACAACGACACAGATGATGAGTTTATTGCTATGCTACGGCGGGCACATATCCACACTCTGAACAACTATACTAGAAAGTCTGAGTTAGAAAAATCCAATAGTGCCTAAACCAGCATTTGAAGTAAGGTCCTCTCGATAAGCAGTTGCGCTTGCAACCGACGCGACTAACGAGACAGAAAGTTATGATGATGAAAGAAAATGGCACTGGCTTTTTAAGATCTTGCAATGTTACACAATTGGGTTCTGTACATAACTCTCCTAAAGTTTTCGTTGCAAAGGATTTCCATCTAAACAGCCGAATTCCCACTAACATGTATTAAACTCAGCAGCAGCTTTCCAAGAAGTTAAAATTATTGTTGCGTCATTTACACATCAGACTTCACTCACGCCTATGAGCGTCGCTAACCATTTTATAAACGGAACCCAAATTTGACCTCTATGTTAACATTCCACTGCCAGATAGTGGTTACCCTCAGAATGACAGCGACTTTTGTTGTTTTCATTATATGGAAATAGATAAGCAGGCAACAGTCACTCGAGACTACTGCTGTCCAAGGATATCTATACAAGCCTCGAGTGTTAGTTATTAATAAATAGTTTGATAGACTACTGAAGCAGAGGTAATGGATGCGATACTTAACCAGAACTAATAATATTCGTGTAAAGAACAGAGCTACTTGTTCTGCGTATCGTAAGTATATATGTAGTTAATCAGCTCTCTGGTTTCCGTAGAAAAGGATCTGACTGTTTTGGGATCAGATGACCGTGTGTGGAAATGTCTCAAGATATTAATTTACTCCAGGATTAGGTCCGTTGACACAAATTCATCATGTGTGTAAAGTGTCACTAGGATTGATTTGTGTGTGTCCGTTTCAAAACTGGTTTCAAATTTATTGCCAATTGTCGACAACCATACCCTTCAGAATGAAACTTCAAAATGTTCGAATAACAATCCCTTTACAGATAAAACAGCATTCCTCTAGCGAACCAAATACATTTACCATCACCTGTGACGTCATTGAGATAGTCACAATCATAGATTTTAAGTCTTCGATAAATAGTATTGGTATAATCCCAATCCTAAGAAAAAAATTAACTTTACATTATCTGTCTACGTAGAATAGTGAACGGTCAAGGGTGCTGTAACCGCGAGCCATAACAGAAACCGAATATTTGAGTTGCAATAAGAAAAATGTCACTAATAAATGGAATACAGCAAAGAACGTACAAAACAAAAGATCCGTCCAGCCCTTAGACAGACAGAAGGGTGAGTTCATCGGCAGCTTTCGAATACAATAAAACTAATAAACTACACACTACTCAAGTTCTATATACATACACTTATACAAGTTAAATTACGTATTTTTGAACTGTTTATGTTTAAAAGTCAATCTCTTAAAGCAGATGTTCGTACAGTGGACCTGATGTCTACACACCGTCCTTACTTGACCACAAAAGAGCAGTTTGGTAGACATGTTGTTGCACCTATATAAGTGCAAACTATATATACACTTTTGATGAACACCGATGCATTTAACCATTGTATTCTGCCAAAAATACATACTATGTCTAGGGAAATTTGTGTTGAATAATTACTATTTTGATCTTTTCAGAAAAATACTAAGAAAATAGTTTTTCTCTGTGCGCATGGTGACAGTGCAAAATTTTCTGGCACTGTTACTTCCACTTCAGCAATCACAGTAATCAGAGCATCTAGGATCCAAATCATTATAGATACGAGTCTAAATATCAAACTACCTTCATAAATTATAAAAGATTAATAATGGCAACTTACTTGGTGGCATTTTTGTTCGCGATCTCGACCATGATGAAGCTGGTGCGCAGTTGCATCATCATGATCAGTTTCTTCAGCAGCTCCAGCCAGGCCTTCTTTGCCTCCGTAATGGCCTGGCCGCCTTTCTCGAGGCCCAGGTGCATGTAGGGTGGAACTCCAGTCTATGCCATTTTATTACTTTCAATGTTTTTCTCCAGAGCCTACGTTTGTTCTATACATAATGTTAGTTAGAATAAGGGCCTTAGTGTCCTTTGTTTACTTGATTTACTACTATCCAACTGGTTTCAAAACGCACAGTACGTGACGCCGATCAAAGGTAGCTGACAGCCAGCCGTGGAAATCCAAAGGCTGATGGATGGATTAATGAATTATGCATAGATTATAAAAACGTAAAAAACGTAATTTCACGCCTGTAATCCCCGAAGAGGTAGGCATAGGAATGCAGAACACTCCAACGTTTCACTGGTTACGTTTAAGTCCCACTATGGAATAGATGGTGAGCCTATTGCCATGCATCGGGCACATCTCCAGACTCCGAACCACTACTAGAAAATCTAAATTAGAAAATGTAGTATTTGACCCGGGAATCGAAACCGGGACCTCCCGATCGGCAGCCGCACTTGCAACAAACACGACCAACGAGGCCGTCAAATTATAATAGCCGGTAATGGACATTTTACAACAAAAATCGTCAAATTTGTTCGTCTAATAGACATTTCCGGTCTCTACTCCCAACTAACCATCGAAATGATGACCTTACTAGCTCTAGACTATCCGAATATACTTACAATAAATATATGTATATGTTACCAAATACATAATAGGCAGATTCTAAAGACAGAGTACAATGAATTAAAGTGATGTTGGAGGAGGAAATGTGTCCGGGAATCGCATTTTCCCATGAGCTGAAATGATGGTGAAGATAATGACGACAATAAATATATTAATGATAATGATAATTATGACAATTATGCTAATGATGATGACAATTCTGATGATGATGACATGCTATAAGTTACCTCAGCTATTTCAAACTGCACTACTTTAACAGCAGATACCGTCTTTATTGTCGGTATCACGACCACGCCAGCCTAAAAAACATAAATTGTGAAATTAATAAAGCCCATAGTTTCCAAACTGCCAGTGCACGTTTTACAAATTAATAATATGTATAAAGTTAAATAATATATAAATATGTATAAAGTTTCCAGTACTAATTGTTTTATAATACACTACGTCCAAAACGAAAATAAAGTTTTCACTGAATCTTCGCGTTAATCCTTAATAGCTATTCTGTCTATTTTTGCAATGCTGGCTCCGTGTGGCTATATGCATGTGTTTGTACTTGTTGTGTGTGAGTAGTATGTACAAAAAAATCTTTTTTAATCATTTAACTATAACGACTTCATTGTGTCTTTGTAAATTATGAGATCATTCAGTTTCATTAACAACTGTGTAAATATGAGAGGCACACATTTTTAATTTGTTCTCCGATATTCATAACACGGTAATTATTTATTTCATAAAATCGTTTTCTATTATTGACTAATACCTGTAACACCTTTATCGCAGAATAATACCAATCCAATAGAACTAAACTAGATTCTAGGTTAAAATTAAGCATGAGAGTGGTTTTTAGTGGGTAAACGTAACCCAGTGGCGTAGAGTGGAGGGACGGCAGGGGTGACCCGCGACGGGCGGCACTTTTTAGGGGGTGGCAAAAGGACTATTCAAGAGAGGCAAATTTTAACAATAAATAATTAAAAAAAAATTTTAACAATTTATCAAAGTTGTTGAGCAGTTTTCGTTGAGTTGAGTAGTTTTCGTTGACGAGATTTCCATAAGGCCTAACATATAAAATTTTAAGGGGCCAGCAAAAGCATTATTCAGGGGCGGCAGTATGTTGACCTTTTCTTTCGTTCATGTGATCGTCATAAGGCAAAACTAATATAAACTTATAAGGGGGCGGCAAAATTTTCTTCGGCCCGGGCGGCTGACACTCACGCTACTACACTGCCGTAACCCTAAACATTCTTAACCGCTAGAATTGTGTTATTGCAATCAACTTATGGACAAATGCTTTAAGGTTTGGAAGATTACTTCAGACTGTATCTTAAACGAATTGGCTTAAGGTAACGATAAGGGGATGAGAGGGGGCAATATCGGTACTATAAGTCATGACTTAAGTTAATTCAATTATCGGAAAGAGAACAATGTATCGTCAGTTCGATCGAAATAGAGTAACAGACCTTTTGTGATGGAGCCGATGCTTGCAATGATTGGGGGAGGAACCTGCTTGGGAGAAGCTACCATAGGTGTTTTTCGTAATATGTTTATGTCAGATTGGTTCCATCATGGGTGTCAAGAAAGACACTTAAGCTTAGCTTTGTAACAAATATTTTATTATTTCCCATATTGAGTCTAACTGCATTAAATGGAGGTAACATTAATGATGGGTTCGGGATAACTTTGAGTGCTAGCATAAGCATTAGCTAGCATTAGCCCTAGTCGTATATTAATCTCAAATATTAATTAACAGAACTTAAACTACATATTTCCTTATTAAGCTAATTTACGATAGTGAGTCATTGTAACGTTTAAAAAAAATGCCACACAAGACAATCGGTAAAATACATGGGAAATAAAAATTTATTTTTTTAATTAATACGCACTATGTTAATATTTTTTTATCAATGGAAAATGGTAATATATTGCTTGTTAGAATTTAATTAATAAAAATATAACCGCCCCCGGGTGGGCTCGAACCACCAACCTTTCGGTTAACAGCCGAACGCGCTAGCCGATTGCGCCACGGAGGCCACGCTGTACATGCGGCAAACTTACATGACAGTGCTGTCAAATTTACAAAAAGACGTCTTCGCACGTTTTCAGCCTTTGTTATAGATATAATTGTACATATGTTGTATTGGAATCTAATGTGTAGTATTAGATATTAAGTGTAAGTAACCATGGGGTTGACAAATTCGAAAGTATTAAATCCCTAAATAAATTAGGAATTTAAAAAAAACTTTGTGGCTTTACTGATAAGATAAAAATCTTCTCGTGTCATTAAAGCTTAGTTACTGTATCATTTAAAGTCAGTTTCAAGGACTGATACATTTTTAATTACATTACATACATATGTACAAGAAAAAAACATTTTCTTCGAAGAAGTGAAGAATTTCGTTATATCATTACCCTCATTATTATTATTCTGTTGTAACGAATATAAAAAATATATACTGATAATAACTTTGTACGGATATTTTTGTAATTGACTAAACACCTTTGGATATTTTTGCAATTTTTCGAACGACATAGCCATATAAGCGACGGCCTGCGTAAAGTGCGCAAGCGACAATTTACAGAACAGCTTTTAACTAAAGCTTACAATATTTGCTTGTTCAATAATTTATCACTAGTTATTACTACTTTGAGAATCATATTGATATATTACAAGTCAAATTTACACTTCACGTGTCTCTAATAATCCGCTATGAAGACCGCTTTCTATGTCTTGGCTTTTACAATTCTTTTAACATTCGTGAACATTAAAAAATAATTATATTCTTCTCATTTATATCATTATCTTAATCTTATTTATCATTTATAATTCTGTATTTCATTATACATAGCACCTTATATTACATATATTCCTACCTTATGTATACATTTTATTGATACGTACACATACATACACAAATGTGTATACCTACATGCTATGGTAAGATTGAATCGTCTGTACAAGACCACATCAGTAAATAAAATATTATATAACATGGTGCATTCTGTAATTTACAATAAGCGTTAGTTTGTTTAGAAGTTGTTATTGTACAAAATGACCGTTGGCCTCCGTGGCGCAATCGGCTAGCGCGTTCGGCTGTTAACCGAAAGGTTGGTGGTTCGAGCCCACCCGGGGGCGGCGAAGTTTTGTTATTGGACAGTAATTATACATCATATCAGTAATATAACTTCATATTTATGAATTATTCATAATAATGTGTACATAGTCAAACATGCAATAGTGACACATAGAACAATATTATTACATATTTATTTTGCCTAAAACATTGTTGAATAGTAATTATTATTTTTATTATTTATATCTTCACGCCAAGTCGTTCACGGGGTAACCAAAGAGAATCAAGTGCAATATACATACATATACATACATACACTTTTTCTACACTGTGGCACTGAGTGTTAAGTGACAAATAGGCATGAAATGTTTTATATTGTAGGTATAGTAAAATCATATTTTCTCTCCGTTTAGGAGCGAGGTATAAAGATAAATGCTTTATTTTTTAAATACGCTTAGTAAACTTCTGACCATAGATCTTTATATAAGGACGTTACGTAAACAAACCATAATCTGTAACAATGTTTGGTATTATCGTTATAAATTAGACAATTGTTCAAATTTAATTGCTAACAAATTCTATTTTATTTTTAATATTTTGAGTATGTGTTTAAAGAAATATATTGTTAGATCAGGACTATTACTAACAAAACTGAAAAAAAACGAAGCCTAACAACACTGAACGTTACTTTCGTCCGAAGTTAAATCTGAGTTACCCTCAAGTTCCGCCCAAGATTTTATTTAAGAAAATTACGTTATATTTTTTCTCTTCTTGAAAATTATCTCAAATTTTGCAATTTAATACACGATATAGAAGTGTTAAGTTACTGATACATTGTTATATTTATATATGTACTTAGACGCCATGGCCTCCGTGGCGCAATCGGCTAGCGCGTTCGGCTGTTAACCGAAAGGTTGGTGGTTCGAGCCCACCCGGGGGCGGCTCCAAATTATTTTTTCTAAACACTTTTTTCAAACAGCAACATTATTTTATCTCTTAAATTATCGCACTTTCAAAGAGCTCTTAATATTTTTGATAAAAGATTACAATTTAACGAACGGTTTTATAACACAGGTATACCTGCACGATACCAGAATTTTTATTTGTCATGGTCATATACTAATAAAGTTTTCACCCTCAATCTACATTCGCATTAGCATCCTTCATCATCCTTCGAATAAATGGTAAATAAAATGATACCTTACCTCTTGTCCGATATTCTCGATAACAATTTTGTTCATATCCGGGCAGAAGTAACGCCCTCTAGCGAGCAGGATAAACGCGTTGCGCATCTCTTCGCCGAAGCCTTTGATGACCCTGTACAAGAATATTTAAAGAACAACAACGCAAGACAATTGCAGTTTGGCCGACTAACTTTTGAATCTTAACACTAGAAAAGCTTACGAGTAGATAATATACATACATATATCTCACGAAATCCACACACACACAAAGTGGCCAGCCGGCGTCCGCTCGATCAAAGTTTATATGCATTTATATGAGACAATGAATAACGAATGCGTGAGGCGCCGCGCGGTCTGCGACGTGGTCATTTCATACAAAATTCAGTTTCAAATAACCACGCCGTCCAGTACGCAGAGTCCTGTAGTGCGCGAGACTAAATTGTTTCTTTAACACATCGCATAAAAAAATCAAAGTAGCTGATACACTTATTTTTCCATGGGTTTATCTCCGCCAATAAAAAAAAATTTAAATGATCTTCAATGACTGCTAATATTCCTGAATGTACCAAAACGTAAATATCATTGTCACCAATCAAAGAATATTCTTGAAAGAATCTTTAAATGACTGTCACTGACTCTGATTGAACTAAAAATTAAATATAAACATTTGCATATGTAGGTAGGTACCTGTACATACAAGTATTTGGTGAGGAAATATACTGTAAGTAACCATTTGTACAGGAGACCAATATGGCGCCGTTGGATCATAACCAAACGTTTTATTGTAGTTGTTTATTAACGATCCAATATTGTATTGGATTGTTAATAAACAAAAGAAGTCATAGCAGTACTCGTAACTATTTGTACAGGCGGCCAATACGAGACTTTTGAATTTAATATTTCAATTGTTTCTCACCCATCCAATTCGATAGCGATTCTCCTCAACTCACGGCCGGTGGCGAGTGCGGTCCATTTCATCAGCTTTCGTCCAAGAAAAGCTAGATGGAGTCGATTCCTCATCTGCTGCAGGGCCACCAGAGACGGCATGCACGGATATCGGGTGACCCCGAAGGTGTTCTCTTCTTCCTCTGCGGATAACGTCGTAAGATTTCAAACTAAATCCATTCCTCGACATTTCTCATAACTCTCGACTATCTTAATAGCCACTACGTGAGACTTTACAAGACTTCAAATACTCCACGTAACTTCTTCAAATGCAATGTCTTTAATAAGCAGAGAAAATGACTCTTATTTATGCACATAATTAACCTTTTCTATGACGTCATAAATGACGTCATGACGTCACACAGCCTAAATCATAGCAGCAATAATCTAATGCAAAATTATATTCGAAGTGATTGTCTTCCTAGGCAATACCTACTGATGTTTTATATTTATGAAATTCGAGGAAAATATTTCTTCTAGATTATATTCCAAATGATATAATCAAAAGAGTGCCTAATGAGAGAAACATATTGTAATGTTGCACGATCCCAAAATTCGGGAAGCAATATATTCCGTTCCTATCTGCGCCAGTTCCGTCTTGCGCGGCGACCGCTTACATTATATGTTTCCGAATAGTAAATCATGATTATTGGCCTGTAGCACTGAAAATAGAGCTCAAATGCATAACTTTCTTGATTTTACTACATGAAGTCAACGATGTAGCTTTCACAAAGTGCCCACTGCCGAGTAGCGCTAGTGAAGTCCACAAACTACACTTCGACAAATACGACAAGAGTATCATACAGTGAATAATCAAAGATTCCACAAGAACACGTTGAATTTAAAGAACTTAAATTATTAATAGTGAAATGATTAATAGTTTAAGGACTGAAATTTAGCTTGGGCCCTACGCCCTAAATCATCATTGTTCGCACCAGTTCTCTATCTGATTATTACTTCAACTTATCTATTATAAATCATAATATAATGATTATGTTCGATATAAAGGACTGCGCATGTTTCCACCTAATTTTGAAGTTTCTATAACATTAACTTAGTTATCGCCTTCCAGGGCTTCCCATTTATGTACCGGGGATCATTGCTTCTGTTGCCATCTTCCTCTTGGCAGGAACTGGTGAGCCGCTACGAGGTGTTTCACCTCAGCAAACAACCACAACGAACCTATGAAGAATCTTACGGAGGAAATTGACCTATTAACATTAGGAAAGCAGTATACAGGCAGGGTTCGCAGTTGGATATGTAAAGGTAAATCTGGTGAAAAGTGATGATGAAGATCTTAGCAGTTATGTTTAGAAGACATCTCAGAATTCAGGGAAACCTGCACGTGTGTAAAAAGCAAGAGACAAATGAAGGAAAAGCAAGTCAGGTCTGTAAAGGTAGATGACACTTGACGTTCCGTGCTCTCAGTCTACCCCGTAAAGTAGATCGCGTGACCATGTACTTTTATTAACTTTACCATATGTACTTACCATCGTCGTCTTTAAACATTTTGCTTGTTTAAAATTCTTCTGTTCTGTATAATTAAGCGGATAACTGATAGGTGTATTAACTTTTCACTGAGATAAAAGACATTTTGTTGGAGAATTTTCTATTGCACAGACATTTGTATGAGCTAGCGCATAGGACATTTTTATGGTTTGCTTCTACATTTTGTGATGATGGTAAATAAGAGAATTTGGAAAAATTATGTTACATCATAAATTTATTCGTACGCCATTCTTTCTATGACATATTTGAAAGTTGATTATATTCTTCGGCGCGCTGTCAAAGTTCGTCGGCGACAGAGTTTTTACAATATTTAAAAAAAAACACGTAACATACCATTACGCCTGTATTTTCTCGGGGTGTAGCAGAGGACTATATTACATAACATCACGCATATTATACCCTAAGAAATAGGCAGAGGAGACGACTGGCTCGTTGGTCCTGTTAGTTGTAAGGGCAACTGGTGATCGGGAGATCCTGGGTTCAAATCCCGGGTCGGCACTGTAGAGTTTTCTAACTGAGATTTTCTAGTAGCGGCTCGGAATCTGGATGTTCTACAGTCCTCTCTTTAGGCAGAGGAGTGTAGAACAATCCTACTTTCACCAGTTCCGTTTATGTCTCACTATTTAATAAGTGGTAAGCCTATTGCCATACACCGGGCACACGTCCAGACTCCTTGGGAAATATGGTGCAGCTATAAGTCAGGACATCTAATACTTTGTGTTGCATACGAAGTTTTCAAGCTGCTTTTGCTTTTCTCAACTTTCGAAAATAACATCCCTCAGCGTAGTAAACATTGTCCTATCATCCAGTGGTTAATGAACCTAACTGTTGAGCTGGGGGTTGTGAGTTCGATTACCAGACAGACAGACATAGTATTTATATGAGTATTTATGTCAAAAGTTGAGAAGTAATATCAACCATGTAATACCGCGATCTGCCATCATATTTGCCTGTGTTATGGTAACAGACAATTAATAAACTGTACAAATAATTAAAATTATATACTTATTTCATACCTAAGACAAGAAAGAGAATAATGTAGAATCAAAAAAGTTACATAGACTATATGGATACTGTAACAGGAAGTGCCTTCTTAAATGTCTAAACTAAATTTTCTCAGCTCTGTAATTTCTAAATCTATGTAAAGATATAAAAGCGCTCACACATTATCCGAGCCGATTGTGTAACAGGAAATCTTTAACACTTCACCCCATCGCACCCATCGATATCCCTAGCATGATGTTACGACAGACATCTTCAAAGGACGTATAGACATAC
>DWDW01001369.1:0-11762 GCA_018245635.1 Mimoniades versicolor eupheme
AACCAAGAGTTTTAATAACATTTAAATTAAAAATTTTGAGAAAAACTAAACTGAATTTTCATTGGCAACTGAACTTAGAGTTTTCAGCATGACTGAACTGAAAGTTTTCAAAGTTACTCTAGATTACTTTTTACTCGTTTACGATCTAATGAAAAAGCGCTATGAATAAAGCTCAAATATGTTTCGTTACACATTTAGAAATACCATATTATTGTCGCATCATGACGTGGTCGGAACAGTGACAATTGTGCACAAGAGGACCAGATAAGTATGTAGGTAAGTACGGTTGCAAAAATAACAAGTCGCATGAAAGGAGATTTTGTAACCAAAATGTTTTTTTAATGTAAATAATATTTTTTTACTATTTAGCAATAGGCTCGCTTTTGAATGCTATCCTACCCGATGGAAGGCGAGATACAGCCTAGGGTGTAGCTCGCTTGCCTATGGAGTCTTGTTGCCTTTTCACTCTTGTTTTGAATTATTCCAGGCAGATATTCCAGGTATAGGTAATGCCACTTTTCCGCATTCCGTAGCAGAAACGATTTAGGGAACCGTTTTGTCCTGTTCAGAGGAGTGTTTTTTAATAACATTTTCCCGGTAGAAGTCGTATATTATATAATTATAGAATGTTAAAGGGAAAACTTCTCAACAGTTTCAAAATTTTGGCGGGCAAGCTATGAAACATTCAATATTTTGTCCCATTTATAACTGAATTCTACGGGACGCTATTAAATACATATTCACTTATGATAATTCCTAGAGAAATATGTAGGTACTCTATCTGCCTCGTCATAGAGGAAATAAGTTAAGTTCATAAAGAAGATTAACAATCTATTGTTATTAATTGAGTTGTTATCAATTGTATTAATGCCGACGGCAAAGACTGAGTGTGAGCAATTTCCATGTTAATGTTGACTAGATCTCTTTTTTATGTACGTATTATCATAATTATAAGTCAACCTTTGTATTACTGACTGCATAAAGATTTTTTGATCTACTCTATTTTTAAATTAAATATGTCTGTTTTATTTGCATCTACTGGAACAAAAGGTTCTTGAAAAATATGTTATGATTATATGCTATGTTGTCATTACATGATAAGCTATACAGTTTCTATGGTCTTTAAATCTGGTAATGTTCTAATTTTATTTAATTCCAAGTATGCACTCAATAGCTTTCTTAACGCCTATTACATACAATTAATATTATTTCTTACTGTCCGTATCACCGCGAGATAAAAATACATTCCCGACCCCTTACCGAGATACAGGGTGTCGGAATAATCGGCTGTTTACGCAGCGTACGCTATACGAGAAGCAGTGCTCTGCAATCCTCAATACGAATGCCCAGCGTGGGGATTATGGGTGCAACCACTCATGTCAGAGGCCTATGTCCAACAGTGGACTGCAATAGGACGATGGTGAAGATGATGATGATTATTTAGTCTTGGAGACTTTTCACACCTTGAAAACATCACAATGAACTTTACGTTTCACTAGTTTCCTTTGGATTTTCACGTTTTTAGCAAGTAAGTTTTCGACAACTAAATTAAACATTTTTATACTCAAATCTTTCGGTACGGAGTTAGTTATATTCGTCTTCCCTTTATTTAGTTTTAAACGCAAGGAATATCTAAGTATAAAATTAGAGAAAAATTGAATTTAGGTCAATAGTACATGCGGTAGTCATGTCTAGGTAGTCATCCAAGTCTGATAGATTTCACTAGTGTTGATGAAATTCGAAAAGCTGTAAATTCACCTCTGAAGTGATATAATTAATAAGAAGTATGTTTTATCATTCCTAATTATATAACTGTATAGGATTCACATAACAACAAATTAAATAGCCATTGTATATTTTATTAACTCTTTATTCTCTTGAATTTTCGAAATTAATATTACAATATTGAATGCGGGCTTCATATACAACCACCCGACTATTTCGCTTATTTAACTTTACCACGACACAGTCAGGATGTTTCGTACTCGCGCACCAGACCACACTGCAGACCTTCAGTTTGACCGCAAATCCGTTCCACTGCATATAAACGGACTTACTCGAACCTACGCTGTTTTCCTGTTAATCGACAAAATGCATATAATTTGTTATTAAAATCTACTCCATTGGTTTCGTTGAAATATTTTGCAAGACTCGTTTCTGACTTATTATGTTAATTTGAGTCACGAGCATACAGTTTGCTCGTTAGTTATATATACGAGTATAATGAAGCGTTTATTTATATTCTTATATATAAAATACGCAACCTAAAGGATTTTATTGTTTCTTGAAGCAAGTCAAAGTCAGTTTGTCCCGGCCTCGAGTTCTCGAATATTCTGCGACGTAGGTAGGTACTATCTGGAAATAATCTCTTCTAATGCAATAAACCGAAGATCTCTTTTATATGTGGTCGAGTGAAAAAAGTACGAAACCTCTCATTACATAAATACGTAACATAAAACAAAAAAAGATATGAACAAAAAAAATAATTCGCCACATAAACTTTCACAACTATTTACAGTTACTTAACTTTAAGACAATTTAACTTCTATATTCAAAAATATAGGTAGATATAGGTACATACATACATAGCTACATTAATATTAAGATATAAATTGATCGATTAAAAATTATAACCTAACAGAACGGAAGTCTTGTTAATATCATAATAATGAAAATAATAGAGACGCAAGTAGATATAAACGTAACAATGAGTAATCAAGAAATTAACATTTTGTAAATTTCAAATCGAAACTACGCAGTTCCGATAAAACAAAAATAAAGAGAAATAAAGGAGGGATTATTTTGAATATGGCGTTAAAATTAAATAAATATTGAATTATATAGACAAGTAGGTATTATTACGGTAATACCTATGGCCTACGAAACACTAGCAATATGGCAAGACAATATTACGGATGGAGGACGTATATAATCTATTTAGCGAATTGCTCATTGTTTCACATGAATTATCTACAGTTCTTTACGAGGCAGAAACAATGAAGGAACCTGACATACATCACTGGACGCACACGTTCACAAATATTCTTACTCATATTGTAAATTTCAAATATTATTCATTAAACACGCAAATTAACAATATCTAGTAGTCAGTTGACGAGCTACTGTCCTAATTAATGTCAAAACGGTTTCAAAATTTGCACAGTTCCCAATAAAAACGAACAGAACAACAATCAAAGCTGTTATTAAAAACAAAAACGTTGTACTTAACAATTTAATTACAGTAATAAAAGTCATATATGTATGTCGCGTTGTGTATTTTATCAGATACCTACGTATGTGCCGGATCAAAACGTGAATTCGTCCCAACGGTTTCATTTCGATAAATCGCAAACGATTTGGGACGTTGATGATTGAGGGTTCCAATTTTGAAATTGTAAATAATGTGTTCCGAAAACAGCGTCAGCTTTTGTGTTTCATGTAGTTTTTTTTTTGTCTTTGCGTCAGAAATGAGCGGGTTTTAGATTATTTATAGGTATTCAATGTAGACTAAATCCATCCGGCACACCTCTGAATTGGTGCTCCCGGATTTCGTATGTACGTCCTCTTTGTTCAAAGAAGCATTATATTTAATTACGTTAAGATAATTACTTCACTAAATAGATATTAAGCGTTTTTATCAAATACTCTTCATTACGCCGGATTTTGTTTAACGCGTAACGTATTGATTCTACGTTATACATTAACTAATGCGTTATAATTTATAAAGCCTACTTATACCGAAGTTACTTAAGTACATTTTGTTCGATTTCATAAAGTGAAACGTAAAATGGGATATAGGTAGTATATTATTACTTTGATTACTAACGACAACCTTAATTTTTTAATTACACGAAAACCGTAGTAATGGTTAATGAACAATGTTACTAAATATTATTGCACATATCGACAGCCGACGATTTGATCTCGTAAGACGCCAATATAAAATAAAACACAAAATTTTGTAACGCCCTTAATCAAAATAAAATCTTATAGGATCTCACGATCTGTACCTATAGAAAACCAAAAAAGAAACTTTTCTGATATTGAATATTTTAAAATTACAATACATTGACAGAAGACGTGCGATTTGATTAGCTTTGTTATGTTTCTAAGTACCGTTTTAATCTAGTAGATTTGACGTAGCGTTTAAAGTCAAAGATGATTTAAATTATAGCGAAATTCTAGTATAAGATAAAATGTACTCGTGAAACTCTTACACCTACAGAGGACTTTCTCTTGTGCTAATGATATCACGACATTAATTTAATATTAAGTTTTATAAAGTTATTGATATACATTATAAATAATATACGACAGAATACAGTGGACAGAAACCTGTTGAGAGATGATTTATAAAAATTAAGCGAAGACTTAGAATTCTCATACACATATTATTTCATTATTTTTATTAATTCTACCCTGACATTAATTTACGTATAATGGTGACTATCAACACTAATTTTTAAACGCTCTAATTTTTTTTCCCGTCCAATAATAAATAAACAGTGCACGAGTAAAGCTTGGAAGCGAATGAGTCTTGTTCGTAGCGATGCGAATACGAAAAAAAATAATTTAAATAGATACATTGCTAAATTATTTTAATATATTTTGGCACAATATGGAATTGTAAGCGAATGGAATACGGAGATGTTTTCCTGTTGATGAAATGGCCCATTTGCATCAAGACGATCAAATCTCTCGTTCGATCGTATTACATTCAGCATTTTTATTGCAATCACTTCACGTTATTACGATACTTGTGTTGGAATTGTAATATTCCTCAACGATCTCAGTGTACGGATATCATCGTTTTCAGGAGCGAAAAAGGCGTAGTAGGACCTACATGTATTGTAATATCAGGTGGGGATAATGGCGCTACCACTGATTCCACCGTCATACCACAAAGCTGGTGTAACTAGTTACTTAGCGATACTTCATACAAAGTCGAACCTATTACAATATTATCTATGTATATTACACTTAAACTACGCAACACTAAAATTACATGTAAAATTTATTTTAGTCAAATTATTGTTTTTTATATGTATCATTGTTACGTATATAATTTTTGAACATCAGATGATTCGGTATTTTTTTTATAATGGACACAATGCCGTACCGTACGCATTTCGTTCCAATTTATCATCATATTACAAAATCACTCCACAAATCTATTTTCGATTACGGGCTCGAATTAATCAAAGAGTTCTATCAAAATACCTCACAATATAATTAGAAGTTGTGAAGACAGCACGAATACAAAACAACACTCACTAAGACAAATTTATTCGCAATTGTACTTCGATACGTATTTTGTTACAGACATACATACGTTTAACGCTCTTATGGAATTATTAATGTATGAAATAGTTATATTATAATATCCTCTCGACAATATTACGCTATCAAAATTAAAGATTTAAATCAAACAACAATGCAATGACTTAACTACAGAAGTGAATCACAATCTGGTCAAATAATAAACGTAAACCTTTTCGAAACCAACCGATAAAATGCAACAAATTTTACAATCATAAAAAAAATGTGACCTTAAAAACGTAACCGGCCCGCTGAGAGCGGACAAAATAATAAAATATACATCAAAATGTACATAATATAATATCTATTATTAAAAATATAACATAATGGATTAAAAGTAAGTGGTAGCAATAAATACTATGAGATTCACAGATTTAAAATCTTAACTAACAATACCGAAATTCACTCGGACATCTATGTAAATCTTAGAGCGATACTAACGCTTTTGTAAAGTTTAGTAAAATATTATTGCAATACATGGTGTGGTTATGGCAACAAAATAAATGCTTAAAGCACATCACCAGCCCGTCCACCAGCGAACGACACGAGGCAAGTCCTTCGCACTAAAGGAACATCAATACAATAAAAGTCACAGAACGCCTCCACAACGAGGCGTCACTCTTACTAAATCAACCGCAAAACATAAAACTAGTGGATACGAGACGACTAACGCTGCCCGCGGTCCGTATGGACGCAACACTTCCATTCATGTATTCACACTATATGGTACAGTATCAGTCAGGGGTTCCTGCGCGGTGCAGGCGATTTACGTCGGCACCTTGTTCACTTTAAGGATATCGCTGGAGCCCTTGTCGATAGGCATTTTCATGGGATCATGGTGATGGGTCACGTGGTGGCCGTGGTGCTGGCTCTCCAGCTTGGCCTGCTTCTCCTGCTGCTGCTGTTTCATTCTATCCTGTTCCTCCCGCTCTCTGCGCGCTTGCTCGTTAATTTCTTTTACGGCGCGCAACTCTTTCTTTAACTTCATGCGACGGTTCTGGAACCAGATCTTTATCTGTCGCTCTGTCAGGCAGAGGGCGTGCGCTATCTCTATCCTGCGCCGGCGCGTCAGGTAGTGATTAAAGTGGAACTCCTTCTCAAGTTCTAGTGTCTGGAATCTTGTGTAAGTCTGTCTGCCCCTTCGTCGTGGACATCCATTTGGACCTGAAAAGAATAGGCAGTGCAAATTTAATCATATTAAAATTATATAAAGTACTAGGTACAACTTTATGGTTAAGGTTGATGCTAAACAGAAATCACGCAAATGCAAACATAAGTATGTAAAAACGATTTATTGCCTCTATATTTCACCGGACTCTATCACGTGGTTGGTTTCGCAGCGCAAAGGCTTCGAGCAAGCCATTAAATTTCACTTTTATACCATCTTAGATTTTAATAGCTCATTAATATTTTATTGCAGCACTAAAGTTAATTTTAGAGTCACTCGCTACTGCGACCAACCTTACAAGTGGATCACATACCAAATTTAATAGCGTTAGAATTGTTGGTAAAAAATCTGTTAACGATTTGACAGTTTAAAGATTTTTGTGAACAGGCAAGCCGTTATGTGACCCTTCACTTTAAAAAATATAGGTACATTTTTTTTCGAAAACGTAACGGAAAAAGGGTTAAGAACAGTCCAATGGTACACAAACTAACAATAGAACGCTTTCTAAAGAGGAATCTTAACAAAAACTTAGAGTTGAATAAAGAAGGGTTGCGCAACTTTCTAATACATTGTAAGGTGTATCTTTCTGCGTGGACCCTTCGTTTTCTTGGAACCTGTGAAAGTTTCAACCCTTTATTGTCATCGGTTACTTTTTAAAAGTATTGATATTATAAATTGTTATATTAATATCAATAAATATTACCTACAATTATAATGTTTAAAAAAAGGAGTCACGATTTTTCTCCTCTCCAAATTCGCTTATAATATGAACCTATAAATTTAACAATACTTTCACTGAATAAAATGGTAAGATTTTACTGTGCTTTAAACGTTTCGTTTTATGTGTTCCATGTGTTAAGGTCAGATCTACATAGACAGGTAAATGGCGGCCCCAGATTGGGTCTCCAACAGGTTTTGAGTCAGCCAATAAATAAGACGAGATAAATGGGCTCCCAACGTGTATAAAGTTGATAGTGAACCAACCGACTGCTTGGAATGTCCGACCGCATACACAGAACTTTAAGCAACTGTGTGACTACGAAAGATTTTTTGTACAGCTGTAAAATTATTTATTTTCAATAAACCGATTACCTACGTAACAAAATTCGATCTTTTGATATTAGGTACGATAATTCATTGAAAATTCACTAAAAGTCATTTTCTTCGCGATTCTTAAATAATCACGCCTGTAATCCCCCAAGAGGTAAGCAGATACCTAAGTGTAGTATAGGTAGGTACTCCCACATTCCACCAGAATGCGAGTACCTACTATTCGACATTTCATTTTCACTGAAACTAATTTACATATCTGGCGATAAGACCAGATTTGTTCAACCGGGTTAAATTTGAGGCAGGTATGTATGAATAATAAATTCATTGAAGTAAAACACATATTCGATTATATTTATATATGCATGCATATTACTCATTGTGATATGCAATAACGACTTTGATTGTGATCAAGATAATGTTAAGGGAGTAATTTTCCTATAGTTTATGTTTAAGAAGTTAACAAATTTAGTAATATATAAATATAATAATAAACTTTATTGTTTTAATATAAATTTGACGATACCGTTTCGTTTGTACGATATCATTCGAATTAGGGTTTTTTTTATTTTTCATCAATATATGTAGCTATATATAATATATTATTAGCCGTTCGTATTAAATGTAATACGAAGGGCTAATAATATTTTACTTAACTATTAATAAGTAGTCTCTGTACTTTTCATAATAATACACAACATTACCTACATACGACCGCAATAAAAATGTAGTTGATATAAAAAATAATACATACATACATAAATATCTTCACGCCAGGTCCTTACGGGTTAGGCAGAGAGCACTGAGTGCCAAGTAACTCTATCCTTACAGAGAATCTTTATTATTTTTATCCATATAAAAAAGAATAAGAAAGATAAAATAATTTGGCAGAATCTGATTAAAACTTCTGAATAAATGTTACTGTTATATAAAATTAATTGAAATATATTCAAGGCGGTAGCTAGTACATTTTGTTACTCTAATTTATTGCTGACAAAGTGGCTAACTCTTAATTTAATTGCATACATTTAACCTGAGAACAAAGAATGTTCTTCAGTAACAACATCCTGTTATCTAATTAAAGACGTTACTTGCTGATCGAGTTACTGATAACTTGATGATGTTTCGGATGTCGCTCATATTTTCTCAAAATTTTACTACGTGCCATGTATTTATAAAGAATACGATACAACCGAAAGATGTACACATTTTATACGAGCAATAAATTTTCGTAACTGCATTTTTACAGCCACGACAACATTTACGGCCCATGCTTATTACAACAAGCTAAAAAGTGTTTAAAATGTCATAAATAGATAATAGAATAATTACACACGCGGTTAGAAGAGTTCAAAATTAGAAACGGACCGCGCGTGACGGAGACGGAGATAGTCTATTCTAATTTTAAAAAGCAAAGATGGAACCCAAATACAATACACGCATCTCGATTGTCGTATTAATTTGACAATAATCTTAACTGTGATTTACTATTATTTAAAACTGACCTTTCCGATCAACGCCATAAAGTATAAATCTGCGAGCACAAGGGTGACTTTTGTCGCTTTTTGTTGCCGGTCGGAACACGTTAGCAAGGCAGGTTGGCCACCCTTCGCACCGTCGCCATGACAACGGACTAAGGGGCACCTCCCGTCAGCTGGTTTCCATTATTCTCAACGCATTGTAGTCAAAGGGAGCTTCCCTGTCTCTACATAGCGTCTTACCTGTTACATTTGCTGCTTTAATAAAACTAAAGTTGATATTTCTCATGGTCGGTTTCCAATCGTGAACTACTTGTTCCGGATATTGAAGTGTACCTACCTGTTTTGTGTTATTTTTATAATTGTCTACTTCGTTTAATTAAGAGGAGGTGTAGGTATTTCTTAAAGGCATTTTATATTTCGAGATCGAGATAACTCACGAGATAAAAGGTGGGGCAGGAGAGGCAGCAATTATTTATTTCTAATCTCGAAGTTACAAAAAGCATGTTAAAAGGATGCTGCCGCAAGCACAATAATATATCTCGGCGATGGAGGGCGTAGCATTAATTAGAGTTTAGAGCCATATATTGTGGACCGACATTGGGACGACTATAAACATACTGCGACAAGACCTGGCTCTTACATCGATTTTTTCTTTGAAATAAATCTCACATAATGTTCTTTACTTATTTATTATTTTCTTTAACTCTGTATAAACCTGACCACCTTTGTACTGAACCGGTCCTAGGGGGCTTTGATTAATGTACTGTCGGATTGGAATATTTGAGGACTGAAATGAATTGTAAGAGAGTGTTACTTGGTAAGAAGGTTATTTATAGAACTGGTACCTAAGATTCATTTGGCTTCTGGACACTGGTCAACGGAAAATGTATGGTGCTTCTTATGAATCAAAACGTGACAATTACAATTTCTTAAACCAGTTTTTTTGAATTTACTATGAGCTTATTTTCACAGCTACTTGAACCGGTACAGCCCAGGAGCTATGGAAAGCTTAAGTTCCTTTAGGAATCAGATAATATTCATTTTAATACTCACTTATGTACCTACTTAGTTTTAATATTTACTGAAGCCGTATTTGCACAAGGCTTAGTGTAATATATAGATACGACTTGAAATATTACATACTTTCCACAAACAAACAAATTCGTTATGCGTTTTATCATTGACAGTGATCTATGTTTTCTATTAAAAAAAAAATACTAGTTTTGAAATTACGCACGTACATCACTCCTGTAATTCCCGAACAGGTAGGCAGAGGAGTGTAATGCACTCCCACGTTTTACCAGTTACTTTTCGGCTCACTATGAAATAGGTGGACAGCATGTTGCAATGCACGAGGCGCATATCCAGACTCCGAGTCATTACTTGAAAATCTGAGTTGGAAACATTCAGCTATACTCGACCGGAGATTTGAAACCAGGATCTTTCTTCCAGCAGCCGCGCTTGCAACCAACACGACCAACCAGGAAGATTTAAAATTGTAACAAAATATAATGCTATATTTTTTAATATTAACGTGTCATATATAATTACATATTTTTAATAGACTATTGAGCTCTGAGAGTCTTAAGCCCAAGTTTGTGCAAACCAATTCGCATTCCATTATTGGCTTGCAAGCACTTTCGTGTTGCCGCGATCTTAAAATAGTTTGTAATCAATTTTGGAAAGTGAGCTTTGTGAAGCAATTTTCCGAACGTGTTTGACGTTTACCGTGTTTTGATTTGTAGTTTCCTCTCCAGTACCCTTTGCGTGAACTTATTTAGGTATTCGAAATTTGTGAAATAGGTAAAGTGGAGTTTACTAAGTGCATGTAATTAAATAAATACTTAGGATGCATAAAGTCGTATTTGATTTATTTATTTTTTGCACTCTAAATGTATTTTTTGAATATTGTTTTAAAATTTCCGCCTCCTTGGTCGTGTTGGTTTGCAACAGCGACTGGAAATTGAGAGGTCGTAGGTTTAAATCCCGGGTAAGACACTACTGACTTTTTTAACTTTTCTAGTAGTAGCTCGGAGTCTGGATATGTGTCCGGTGTATAGCAATGAGACTCACCGCCTATCCCATAATGTGATATAACCGTAACTAGTGAAACGTGTACTACACTCATCTGGATACCTCTTCGGGGATTACAGGCGTGGCATTACATTGTTTGGAATCTATTTTTAATTAATGCATCATTCCCTGTGGTTCAATAGTTTGAATACCCTTTAGTTTGCCGTTGTTTACAAAATCAAATTGTTACATGTGTTGTTATGACGGAACAAAGTGACTCAGCAGGAGACAGTTTGTTCAATGCTGTACAGCTTCTAGCGTGGCAATAAACGTTTATTATATTATTTTTTATAGACGTAATATTGTATATAGTTATGTGTTGTGACTGAATACTAAAAATTTGAAAACTACTTATTTGATATATGAGAATATATCAAGCGAACAGTTTAAGAAAGTTGGTAATACAAGAAAGTAACGTAGTTAAAACGGCTTACAATTTTTTTACGCATGATTGCTTTTAGAAATACAAAAAAGGAGATTTGAGAAAATTAACATTATATATCGTATATTATATATTTATGTTATATCCTATATTATATATCGTGTTGGTTGTAAGTGCGACTGCCGAACGGGAGGCCCTGGGTTCGATTCCCCGGTCGGGTACTACTAAATTTTCTAATTTAGATTTCTAGTAGTGGCTCGGAGTCTGGCTATGTGCCCGGTATATGGCA
>DWDW01001370.1:0-11760 GCA_018245635.1 Mimoniades versicolor eupheme
CACATATCCAGACTCCGAACCACTACTAGAAAATCTAAATTAGAAAATTTTGTAGTGTTCGACCCGGGAATCGAACCTGGGACCCCCCGATCGGCAGTCACACTTGCAACAAACACGACCAACGAGGCAGTTAATTATATATAAATATTTATTTTAGTAAATTAAATAAAAATTGTAAGATAGATTTTATAATTCACAAAAAATATATTTACTTTACAATCATTTCTACTCATATATGTACATATATGTGAACAAAATATTCCACCACCGTATAGGACATACGATTTTAAATAACATTAAATGACTATTTGAAATTAAATTTACCTGTATATCGGTGACGATCTTATGCGCCATAACCACAGAACACGATATCGAGTACGACAGCGTCACACAACACACGATTATTGAGCACCAATTGCAATAGCGACTACGTCCTTTGAACTATAATTTGACATGTTCAAAACGAACACGAATCAAATCAAGGTCTGTGTAACTCAGTAGTATCGTTAGCCACAAAGGTACGTTCGCTACGTCAAAGTAATATCCAATGACATACAACATACATACATATGTATGTATGTAGTTATAATCAACTAGGAAGCCGCAGCTATTACAATTTCCTTGAAAATATTTACAAACATAAAATATTTTTTGATCTTTATATCATCATACAATTGTAACACGGGTAAAATAAAGAGTAACATCACGCCTGTAGTCCCCGAAGAGGTAGGCAGAGGAATGTAGAACACTCCCGCGTTTCACCAGTAACACATTGTAACACGGGTAATAAAGCGAAACAAAAAGATGTAGGTTTATGAATAAAGGTTAATTATTAAAATGTCTTTTTCAATAACTACTAATTATAATTTTTTATGTATGTTTATTTTTATTTATTTATTTTTGTTTTCTCTTTTGTAACACCTTAAGCTGAGGTTTACAAGGGCGTACTTAATGCCTAATGGCATGCTCTTCCAGTCAATCCTGGGTGATGGAGAGAGCATGAGGTAGGTGCATACAAAAATAATATCAAACATAAGTAGATATATACTTGCAATAAGACATAAATAATACACAATTATTCTCTAAGGCGCGTGAAGTTTGCCAATCCGTACTTGGCCAGCGTGGCAGACTATGGCCTTAACCCTCTCATACTGAAAGTAGGCCCATGTTCCCACAGTGGAACGATGGTGAATCAGGAAAAGCAAAAGATTCTCTGAAACGAATGGGGTTTAACAGAAAACCATACGAATGGGGTTTAACAGAAAACCATGGAATGATAAAATCGTTGGTGATAATGGTTCAGATTAAATTAAACCTAGCGTAGCAGCGTAGAATGTAACGAAATTTATTTGTGAAATCAAATAGACATTTTCTCCACTATACATGGTTAAACAAAGCTTTTACAGACAAATAGAGCGCGAAATGGCGGTGAACAATAATTGTTGGCAATTTATTAAAAATTACACCGAAGAGTACATTTGCATTAACAAACAATATCATTTTGCGGGAATGAGTTTTATTTAATAATGTTGTTCATAGTGAGCGGATGAAAAAAATCACAAAACAGTATCCCCTAAAGAAATCTTTTTCAGGAGCGCCTGCAACGGAAACTGAGAAGTGGAATAGATTGAATTTATGCACTTAACAAAATTATTACAACAACATACATGTGATATAGATGTGAACATGTACGAGTATGTCGTATATTAATAGGCTCACCACTTATTCCATAGCGACACTTAACATAACTGGTGAAACGTAGGAATGTAGGTACTACTTTTCTCTGCATAATTTTTTGGGGATTAAAGGCGTGACGTTTTGTTGTTTTATGTTACATGTGATACAACAATAACAAGTTATATGTATATTACTTTCTATTTCTTTGCAAGTATTTATAAGTAACTTCAGTTAAGCACTTTTATAAAAGTAAAATCGGCGCAGAGGGACACCGTGTGACACTTGGCCTCAATTAACGTGAAAGCTAACCCAAAGGGTAATTTTGCCGTCAAGTGGCTTTACGACGGTAATCTTGGCGGTGTATTCGTAAAATTTTAATGAACTTTAATTGTACTAGCCGGCAAGATAACGTCGCACAATCTTTACTCCGCTTGTTTGTATTTTACAACTTACACTTTGACTTTGTAGCAAACGACTTTGTAGTTGCGATGAACAATTTCGAAAGTTTTTATAGTACAATAAATATAAGTATGAACCGGCTAACTATACTTCGCAAGATAGTAATTTAATTAAACCCAAAAAGATGTACCATAACGTATGGATATTTCTGTGTCCTGTCTGCAAGAATCGTACGTAAAAGAAAAGATTCTCGGCGTATTCCGTTAGGGTATCTCATGAACTGAATCTTTATCCTCATCATGATTAACACTTTCATTATTTAATAACTGTTTTTTATTTTGTATCCTGCTTACTACAGCAATCACTAATTTAATATAATTGTAATCAAACTTGTTTATTTGTATACTAATTTCTATCTTACTTACTTGATCTAATATGTACATACGCGCCAATTTCTTATCGTGCTACTCGTATTTGTGCCTATAAATTAAAGTAGCACTTATATTATTTTATGCATGTGTGAAAAATTATGTAACAGTGTATAATTTGGTGATGCAATTTTAAATAAATAAATAAATAAAAATCTCTCATGGACATTTATCTGTTTGTTTCTCTAAACTACTCGTATGTCTGATTAATAGTTTTGTTGGGCTGGAATAGTTGTCCATTGACCACTCCCACTCCACTATTCTTTTTTAAGTCGTTTTTTAAGATCTGGAACGCTATTCCTCCTCAGTCTTGTGTGGTTATCCACACAAGATTAGTATTATTACTACCAGAGCTTTAACATGCAGTTTTAATTTTTCTTGATAATTTTTGCTTCTATAAGCGATTTCTTGTTTGACAGTGTTGAACCTCATGTTTTGCATATTATACTTATTGTTGATGCATTACGGAATGTTAAACATTGATATTTATTTGATAACTGAGCTGGGATTTGTTTCAGATTGAATTGGATTAAAATCGTAGTTTGCCATCCTGGACTAATCCAGATTGAGAGATTGAACCAAACACCCTGAAGTACACTGTGGATAACTCTAAGCTTTGCAGTATTTTGTATTTACGTTTACCATATTAAGTACAAGCGTTTCATCGTAAATTTTTCGAAAAGGATTTAGCGAGCTCCCAACACGGCTATTAAAAGCACAATAATTATCTATGGCATTTTACTGGCAGCTGTCAAATTGCTTTTGACACAGCTCTTTCGTGTGCAAACTAAAACGGTAACAGCCGTTTGGCGCCATGGAGAATTTGGGAGATTTATTATAACAGAACCTTTTGAAGTAGAACGTGTCACAAACTCACAACATGTTAACACTAAACAGTATGGGACACATTACGACACATGTTCCAATGGAACAGCACCAATTTCTGATATTTTTTCGGTGAGAGCAGACGCGTTCATTCGATTTATTTAGATTATTTTTTATTTAGATTAATTTAGATTAATTTATATTATTATTTATTTAGATTAATTTAGTGTGGACTTTTCCTACTACCTTCGTAGAATGTTCTAGAATGTACAACCAGTGATTAAGTGGAAAGATTCGAACTCATATTAATCTCGTTAAATACTTGTACTGTAGCTGTAATTCAAAACGAATTGAAATGGTTCTGATGGAACATTTATCAATCACTAATCCGTTTAAAAATATTGCTATTTAAATTTCTCTAACCTTTATTCTCTGTTTAAATAAACCGTTACTGTATGTACAAATCATATATGAATTCGTTAAGAACGAATTAATGAAAACCTACATTTATTTGTATTTTTAATTAATCACATAATTAATTTTGTAAGCTGACATAAATTATTAGGTAAAACTTTGTAATTTCTTAAGATAATAGAATATATTTAAACGAAAACCGTTTTTTTTATTGAATTATCAAATAGTTTTAAATATTTAAATTTAATTTATTACTATGAATCAGCATCTCACACCTCATGAACTAACTACCTATATGTAGGAATAACGCTATAGATATGAAAAGAATAATAGGCTGGACATTTAAAACAATTAATACACGTCGGTCTTAATCAGAGTTCAAACGATTACCACAATGCAAAGTTTTATCAAAACCGCTTCAGCGCTTCAGTCACGTCAACATAAACTATAAAACAACCATTTATCCTGCAAAATTTTAGCAGTGATAACAATCACTTCTGTGAACACACAGAAGCATCAAACTCAATTTCGTCGAATCGATGAAAATTAATTATTGAAAAGCGTTTATAGATATCCTAAAACAACTCATTAACAACGCTATATTAATCCAAAAGGCTATTATTACAATTTTATTAATTACGAAACATTTTTGAACGTTAAACTATTTTAAAGCTTAATGTTAAATACAAAATGTTAACTGTTTTTAACTTAAAATAATATTTACAGTAAATGAACTATATATGAACGAACGAACGAACGGACTAATGAACCATAACTCATCATTAATAATAAGTTCTTCATCTTCAGTCGTTCATTCATTCATTCATTCACCCATTTATTAAGCACTGTGTTTCCGTTACACTCAAGATGTCGCAAAGGCACTTCACTTTCATAAATTGAAACATCATCGTTAGCATCACAATCAACCATGTTCTTAGACTTGCGTCGTTGGTCGAGTGGGTAGCACGAGCAACTGCTGAGCGAGAAGTTCGGGGTGCAGTTCCCGTGTTGGGCACTATTTGATTTTCCTTAATTTTCCTTAATTCCCAGTAAGTACTGGCTCAACCTCCGGATTTAAGCCAAGTATATAACAATAGGTTTATCCCCCACTCCGTGATGGGAAGTAAACGTACCTAGTGAAACGTTGGCGTGTACTACATTGCATTACCTACCTCTTCGGAGATTACGGGTGTGATGATACGTCCATTAATCGTACATACTGTGGACTGCCCCACTAACAACGCATCAACTGCTATACTTAACAGATCTTAGTGAGACTATTATAGTTTTTACACGTTTCATTCCTTTATCGATACAACGTGATATCACACGCCTGCAATCTCTGTAGAGGTAAGCAGAGGAGTGTTGTACACACCCACGTTTCACCATTCACATTTCACTTGGTACTTACTTTCTTAAATATTCAAATATTCCATATTTTAACTCGATGCCATACAGCATTACACGCGTACCGGTTCCGAGTTAAAAAATGCTGTAGTAAATTTTTTTTCTTCAACCTTAACAGAAACTTCACAAGCACATGTCATATGTGTGTTCACACCAAGTTTAACATTCATGTCTTCTAAATGAACAGAGCATGGTTTAAATACTTTGATATATGTATACTCGTATGTACAGTTTCTGAATAGAATTTAGTTCTGTCAGGCTTTAAAAGGGTTTCGTTGTTCCAACTTTAGAGAATTGTGTTACCGTCAGTCAGTGGGCGATGAGCGATGAAATATTTACTGGCAGGGGTTTTGTTAGTGAAGTTAGTAGAACTTTATAACTAAGCCTTTGTGCATATTACAATTCTTGTGCTAGTAAGACTCAAGGCAGGTATAACAGCTATAGCTTATATCCCCTGAGATATGATATTGGACTGGGAAAAGTTGATGAACAAACCAATGAGAACGAGTTTGACAAATTCAAAAGTGCCATTCGAACGAATGATATAATTTTCTTGATCGAAACCATATTTGTTAATTTTGTTATACCGTCTTCGTTTCAAGTTAGGTCAATTATAATCAGTCATTTGTACCAGTTACACATCAGTTAAATCAATCAATATAAAATATGTACAATATCGTCAATACTAATGAAAGTGATCTGCATATTTCTTAAGTTACTTCTACGTTTGGGCGTCAACCCGCAACAAATACTAACTGGATTTGCATGAATTTTACGTACATATAGTTTACATGACAATGAGGGACATTAACTTCTTTATTTCATTCGTTCCATTGCTACTTAATTCGTGATTACATAACTGAAAAAAATATCGCTTGGCTAAATATTTATATGAGACTTCGTACATAGTAAGTTTCTGATCTCAAGAATAACGTACTATATATTTATTAATCCGGGACTCAATTTTGACGAATAAAATATATTTGCTATGTTGCCGATAAAAGCGAAGAATATTAATAATTCGACACAAGCCAACTAATTTCCAAGTTATCATAAAGAAAGCTCGCGTTATGGTAACTAGACTGCTTATAAACAACATAATGTACATGTACATATATAGATACTCGGTTTTAAACCCAAATATATAATAACTGCTTGTGGTTACCACACAAATATTTGTTCTGAGTGTAAATATTTAACTCGATTAACATCGAGAAAATTAATACCAGATACCAGTTCCCAGAATTGTCATATTCCAAATAATAGATACCAGGTCCCAATTACCAGATCTGTATCGTATCTGTATCGGATGTTGTTAACTCTACTATATGTATATAGTAATTTCAATAACTACAAACTACGATGACGTAACTGTCTCTTTTTAATAGCTATCCTTTACTCGTTAAAGATAGGACATGACCCTCACCAAGGACCCTTTATGTTTATGCCATTTCGCTTTTGTTTTATTTAAGGGTTATTTTATGTTTGTGAATATCTGTTTAACTCATTATACAAACAAGAGAAAAGAGAGACGACATCGTTAGTGCTTGAATACATATTATACGTTTTACTGCAATAAGAGTTTTACTATTATTATTTACTATATAAAGGAAGACCCATGGAGGGGCAAGTTGGCTGGGGGAAGGGCGCAAGGAAGAGACTTCGCAGAAGAAGACCATAAGCAGAATGAGTGCTCGGAGAAAAGACGCCAGACGTAGAGAAAAGTGGAAAAGATATTTGAGGGGGTCAAGACCCATAAAAGTTGTAGTGTTAAAATCAGACCAGATGTCTTAGATATGATCCTGATGTATCTAAAGAGCTACAACTACATTCATCCAGACTTCCGATTCCCCTATGAACAATCAGCTAGTATCTGACCTATTGCCTCGTTGGTTGTGTTTGTTGCAAGTGCAACTGCCGATCGGGAGGTCCCGGGTTCGATTCCCGGGTCGAACGCTACAAAATTTTCTAATTTAGATTTTCTAGTAGTGGTTCGGAGTCTGGATATGTGTCCGATGCATGGCTATAGGCTCACCACCAATTCCATAGTGGGATGTAAACGTAACCGGTGAATCGTGGGAGTGTTCTACATTCCTCTGCCTACCTCTTCGGGGATTACAGGCGTGAAGTTACGTTATTATTAAACAACAATTTATTTCAATTTAAGGTTTCGTGTTACCTGCTACAAAATTCAGGTCAATTCCTGGTTCAAGAATCTTATATTAGTATGTATTTTGGCGTCATCTGTTATGTTGGCTATGGAAGACCCCGTTGGAACGAAAGCCAATGAACATATAAATGAGGTGAGTTAAGCAAGATCGTAAGAATTTTTTTACTGAAAAGTGAATCTTGAGACAATGCCTCATTAGAAGTTAATGACAATTAAGTGAAAAGTAAATTATATGATACATATTATAGAGTTTGATCGACTACGTTTTATAATTTATTGATTTTTTCAGTTGTTAAAAAAGATAAGCAAAAAATAACATTTATTTAATTATTAATAATAATTGTGTAATTCGCACATTTTAAACACAACAAAATACAAATTTGATGTAAGGATTTAAATAATATCTTGTCGTTTCAGATCCTCAAGAAAATTGACTATTTTTTCACAACGGTTTTCACCATAGAGCTAGCCCTCAAGCTTATCTCCTATGGATTCATTTTACATAAAGATGCGTTCTGCAGATCTGCCTTCAATGTCCTCGATTTGCTTGTCGTTGTTGTGTCATTTGTATCTTTATCTGGGTGAGTCCTCTAATATTTATTTATATTCTTTGATACAGCAGAAATTCTACTTAAACCTGTTGAAATATATTTCAGTTGAAATATATTTATAGTTACCATATATAAATCTGTAGGTTGAACATGCTTAAGCTTTTGTTAAATTTTGTGTTGTTTTCATTTTATGACTCACTGATCCCAAGTAAAACTTGCAAATATTTTATTATTTATTACAATTTAGACTGTATTGACCTATGTTTTGCAGATCAAATGACGTGTCCTACATTAAAATTTTGAGAGTGTTTCGAGTACTTAGGCCGCTCCGGGCCATTAATAGGGCTAAAGGACTGAAGGTCAGTCTATTTTATATTAAAATTATTTCAATTTAAATAACTTTAACATTAATGACAGATGATGTAACAGTTGTAACATTTTTATCAATTCTAGCACGTAGTTCAGTGTGTGATCGTTGCTATAAAAACAATTGGCAACATATTATTGGTGACAAATCTTCTACAATTCATGTTCGCTGTAATGGGAGTGCAAATGTTCAAGGTAGGGATTACAATATGGAAGAAGTTCTTAGTTATTTTCAGTCAAACCTTTTATTTTTGTTTATGTTACGACACCTTTGGGTCAATTGTCTGTTAAAACCCTAAAAGTAAGTATTTAAGTAAGAACAAAATTGGTTAGATGCCGGCAAAATTGAATCATCTGATTTCGTTTCTTTGTGTGTGAGGCTTTTTCGTGTACATCGACAGTCTCGTTACTAACACCAATTTTTTTGCTTTGTACGTGGGTCCAAAAATTTGCATGGTTTTGTTATTTTTTTCATTAAATTCGCCCAAAGGTGTTGTGTGCTGTTCCTAATAGATGTCTTTTTGTGATTTTTTGGACTCAATAGAGCTTTAGTGTGTTTCTTTTGCATATTCCCCCTTCCCTACCTTGACATTTCTACTCGTACTAGGAGTGAGGTACATGATTCATTATTGTGGTTTGAAATTTTGTTTTTTTTTGAAACGTGGTCAGATCAGGACACTGGCATTTTGTTTTAAGAAATTTGTTTTGTCCATCAACCAAGGACTAACCATGTAAGTAGGCCATGGTTCATCTTTGTTACTAACGCATAACTGAATGTTTTTTTTTCTTTTACACATAATGTACCACGCAACACGTATACAACAACATTTGGGACTATGGGTGAATATACCGTGACTTGGTAACGTAATTGTTGGGTGTGATTTTGTATTAATTGGTGTTTTTAATGTATAACACAGTACGTCGTCAAGTGTGTTTTCGCTTCAATAAAATCGATTGGGAACATTTTCATTATAAGTAACATGTTACAATTCATGTTCGCTGTTGTTGGTATACAGTTATTTAAGGTATTTATGTTTTTTGTGTGTTTAATTCGTTTCATTGTATTTCAATGTTCGTCATTCGTGTCATTGTATTTCAACGCATTGTCCACAATATTATTATAGAATTAAAATAATTTTTTGCTGCAAATTTATAATTACCCATAAGCCGATATGATCGTATTCTAGCTATATTCAATCGCACCTCATTTGTATATATGTAGCTGTAATGATTTCGTATATCAAACGTAAACGCATCTGGCGCTTTGTAGTAATGGTGATAATATTGATAATCCTTTATTCATTTAAGAATGGTTTGGATTTCAATCTCTACTAATTTTTATTCTCTTATGGTCATATCGTTTGTTTTACCGTTTTACTTTATATCTTCCGTGGACAATGTGTTTTGAGTATCAAGCTTAGTAATAACCTTGCGATATTGTAAATATTTAGTTTTATATGTGCTTTGCTTTTCCTTTGTAAAATGAAGCGAGGTCAGGTGATTTGAGATGTTTTAAATTATCTCTGTATTCTTTGGGGACTCGCACTAAATCTGGTCTGATTTCAGGGTAAATTCTCTAGCTGTACTGATATAACAAAAGTGACTGAGATGGAGTGTAAGTAAGTATCTTTTAATTATATTTATTGATGCAATATCTCGCATATTTATTTAATATCTGGTTATCTGAAGATTTTAAAAATTTTATGCTACTCTCTACCGACTACAAACATGAAACCCTAAGCTCAAATATTTCTAGTATCATTGAAAATTTGAAACAAGGCAGAAAATACTTCAAGTACTAATTTGTTTGTATTTGCGTTACACTGTGTGTAACTACTATAGTTACTTTTTCTTTTTTTTTATATGATACTGAACGAAATCACAAAAGGTAGTGCGTAATGTCTGATCATAACAAGGTGGTGTCAAACGTTCTTGAGCTGATCTTGCCTGAAATCAATGTGTGCCTGAATTCTCTAATGTATTCGTTTGTTTTGATACTGTCGTTTCTCATTCTAGAGGCACATATCTTGTATATAAAAATGGTCAACCAACAATAATGGTCAGAGAATGGATAAATAACAAATTTAACTTCGATAGCGTACTCAACGGTATGCTCACACTATTCACCGTGTCGACCTTCGAAGGATGGCCTGGGTAAATATTGATATTCCTAAGGTCAAGGCTGTATTTAGATCATGTATCTAAATCAATTATAAGATTTAAATAAAATGTAAACTTCAAAAAGAAAATGAAACACAGTACCGCCCTGGCATTGTAAATTCTTTAAACTAATTAATATTTGTTTGTCATTTAATCTATATTAAAAATTATTTGTGCTTAGTAAGTTATTATTGAAGACCGTATATTAATTACATATATGATTAAAGGTAGATTATTGATTCTTGAGATAGCATGGAATATTTTCCAAAACTGTAGATACTTTTTTATTGCTTGCAATTTTCATAGATTTCCATTCTTAGGCTGCAACTAGTAGGCTACTTGAAGTATGAAAATCTTATTTCACAGTTTATTGTCGATATCCATGGACTCCAACGAAGAGAATCACGGGCCGATAGAGAATTCCCGACCGCTTGTTGCATTTTTTTATATTAGTTACATTATTGTAATTGCATTTTTCATGGTAAGTGTATTATTTCAAATCCTTCCGAATCCTTCTGTATTCACATCTATATGTGCGTAGATTCTTGCTATGTATTGCAAACACCCAAACATATACATATTTATGCTTGTGTACAGACAGTGTACTATTAGAAATATGTTTGTGTGTGTGTGTGTAATATTAGTCAAGATATTTTCGATTTATTGTTTTCAGGTAAATATTTTCGTAGGTTTTGTTATAGTTACGTTTCAAAAGGAAGGTGAGCAGGAGTTTAAGGATTGTGAATTGGATAAAAATCAGAGGAACTGCATTGAGTTTGCTTTGAAAGCTAAGCCTGTGAGAAGGTAATCGATACTCAACAATACAATCAATATTATGACGTGCACAAACTTTAAATACTACAATTGTCCATTATAAAGTTGCGGTAGAGAAAGTAGTTAATCCACGTGTGTTAATTTGATTCGAGTTGATATTAGAGTCAATTTAATATTTTACCTAAGCTATCATTATTTTAGAATTATGTTTTTATTCTCTTAGTAAGATCAGTAAAGGGTCTGTCGGGGAAATATTCTAGGATCATACAATTCAACACTGATTTCTCAGGATAAAGTAAATGTTTTTTCATTGTATTGTGCATTTATTCAGATACATTCCAAAACATCGAATCCAATACAAAACGTGGTGGTTCGTGACGTCACAACAGTTCGAATACTGCATATTTTGCGTCATCGTTCTCAACACTGTTGCGCTAATGATGAAGTACCATGAAGCCAAACCCGACTACAAAAAGGTACAATTACTTTTGTCTTATTTGTTTTGTAAACGAGTTTTACTGAGAATTGTTCTCTTTCGTTGGTTGCGAACTCATTTTTGTCATTCTGTCATTTTAAGTTCTACATAGTG
>DWDW01001371.1:0-11756 GCA_018245635.1 Mimoniades versicolor eupheme
ATGTTGTGACACAAGGTATATCCAATAAGATTTTTACTTGAAAGTTCATCGGAAATAAACGTTCAGTCGTAAATAATATTTTATATTTGAACGTCATCGTACGTAGTGCCATATCAAAATCTCAAATTATGACGTACAATCACGTTTTGTCCTTGAACGTGTTAATTTTGAATTTTTGTAATATGCGCAAGTTCAATCTGCTGATCAGCATTTTATTATTATTATTATTAATTCATCACGCTTGGTTTCTTAGGGTACATACAGATAGTATCGAGAACCAAATGTCTTTATGCTTACATACTGTCAATTACTGATAAAGTTTTAAAGTAAAAATATTAGACAACGGCCAGTTAGTAGTTATAAATGACTGGCAAATGCATAGACGTCTGAAATCGACCTCGAGGGCAAGCATAATCGCGTTGCTATTCTTGAGGACACTATAGTGGTCTCTAGTACCTACCTATAGGTACTCGAAGACCCTTCGACCCCCGAAGTACTTCCTTCAGATCAAAACACATTTATACAGTAACAATAGCTTCACAGTAGAAATACGGAAAGTGGTAGTTCTTCGGGCGAACCATATCACCTTCTTCATTTTCGTTTTCATGACAATAGGCTCGCGTCTGACTGATCTTATCTGATGGTAAGAGAATGTGGCATGCTTCCTAGACCGTGTCTTTTGATGTTTGTCTTATTATTCTTCTGCCTGCTTAACTGGAGTTCGCTGTTAGGTTTTACAGCAATGGAAAGCTTATAGATAACTATTACTAGCGCCCCATATACAAAATTGAACTCAGTACTATTTAACATCATCCACAGTTGACAACAGTCCAATCACTTCGAGTTGCGATAGTTTATATTTACTTTATTTTATTAAGCAATTAAAAAATGTAACTAAACGCCTGTCATTCTCGCAGAGGTACTCGGCGGAGTGAAGCAGGTACATTGCCACGTTTCACCATTTACATTTACGACCCACTGCAATTTTACGTGAAATATAATACCACGAGTAAGAGTTTAATATGAAATAAAGCTCGTGCACTATTTTAGGTATATACAACTGTACGTTGCAGTAATAGCTCCCACATTCGAAATTAATTCGTCAGTGCAAACACAGCTTAATAAAGAGATTTGGCGCGGCGCCAGCGGAGACAGCGTGGCATCAGCCGCTTGCATTAAAAAACACCCTTATTTATTTAAGACACGATAGAATTTATTCGGTATACTTGTTATTACAAACATGTTCTGAAAACTCAAATATAACGTGTATTAAGATCCACTGGCATAGTGAAAAGGTACGAATTTAGCACGAAATGTTTGTTATACTAACATTAAGGAACATCGTCTTAAAATTCCTGTCATGTACCGCAACGATCTCTAACACTGAGTAGACATCAAACAAATGAAGTATACATATATTATATTTGTATAGATATTGATTGGAGATAGTTTATTATACCACACTAATTAGGCGAATTATAGGCGAAAATCCCTCAGTGGAGTAGGCGATGTCCAGCAGTGGCTTTAGAGAAGATGATGATGATGATTTTAGCCTAAGGTACAGAGATGTAACTCAGATTTGTTAACTTGGCTTTTATGACGCCACTTTCTGTTTTAACATAGCAGCCTTCGCTTTGCTGTATTACAATGTCAAAGATAAACATCGTAACAAACCGGAGCAAGTCATAAGCGCGCAATGGCATATAATTTCATTTGTTGGTTGAAAAAGCCTTTTTTTATTCCTTATGCCTTATTTTGCATGTCTGTACATACTTTTAAAAATGTCCGTAAAACGAAATGTGTCTTCGGGTCTTGAGCGGCTCGTTGTTTCAGTTGCTCATGACCTAGAGAGAAGCACGATTATTTGTGCTGTCTCTGGGTGTAAAAATTATGAATATGAGTTTATATTTACATGTATTTCAATGTAATTTGTCAATCATCAGGTCACCTTTGCAAAGGCCTCGTTTACTTTGAAATGAGATGAACCGTGTATATAATGTCCCAATATATTAAATTACATAGAAAATTTCAATTAATTTAATCCTTAATTGTATTATCCTCATCATAAGTTATATAATACCTCCACAAATAATAAATTAAATATAGTATATTAACATTTCAATGTATCGAAGTTTCGTTTCTTGGCGCGGTTCCAAATCACTTTATGGAGTGGCATTAACACTGACGAATCAATTTCGCTGGGGTTGATTATCGGGTTAAATTAGGCTAAGTTTTAGACTTAAGTCTAACTTTTCGAACGCCAATAGTCAGTTTATATAAAACTTACTTTCATTGTGTCCGTTTAAAGGATCATTTTTTCAGCGAAAATTCGACTTGTTCAACAGGCTGCTTACAAATGTATTCTCACTGTGTTAAAAAATCATATTACCTACAGCACAGCGATGTGCGTTCGAACTTAGTTATGGGTAATCTAAATATAAACCTAGGCTAAAAATCTTATAAAAGCCAGCATAAAAACACTACGCTCAATCAATTTATATTTATCGTGACCTCGCAATCAAATAACTAAATATTTTATTTTACAACAATAGTTCACCGCAAAATGTCGCGTGTTTGTATAAATAAAATATTTTTATTACACTTGCGTATGTGAATTGCACCATTTCGGTAAACCCTTTTTACGGTCGAGATTCCAGATATCCTCAAATCTTGGGCTCGAAGCACTTACGATAACGCAAACATTAAATGTCACCCTACGTATCGCTGTTGGCGCGCAGACGCGGCCTAAATTAATATCGGATTGCGTTTTGTTATTGAAGGACGCGGTAAAAGAAAGAAAGAATTTATTGCGTCATAATCAAATATCGCAAATTTATTTAAGTGCCTCGTTGATGTAGAAAGCTTCGGTTCGTTAAAAACTTGGAGTCGATCTCCGGGACAAAGTATTATTTATTTCGTTTTTAGAAATTGACATTTCTAGTAGTCGCCGATTTGTAGCCGGTTATGAGAAAAAACTCACCATTAGATTCCATGGGATGTAGAGTATAACAAGTGAACCATGGACGTATTATACTCCTCTGCCTAAGCCCTCGGGCATATAAAGGCGCAATGTTACGTTAACATTATTTGTAGGTAATAAATGAATGATGGTATGAATACAGTACTAAGCTTCACTGGTTTACAGCTTACAAATTTAGTATCTAGCTGTTAAATGGTAGGTGGTTTAAGGCAGTAGTAATTATTATGACCTTAGGTCAAATAATTACAGCGTGAAATCTAAGAAAACGTGAAACCGTTAAAACGACAGACCCGTTCTCAGTCATTACAATATTTTTAATTGTTTGTTCTCTTGGAGAAGTTGTTGTAACATAATTATATTATCATAATTGGATTTCTATACTTGTAACATTTGTAACATATAAATAAAATGAGTGTTAATTAATATTTTGAGACATGTCCGCAAACGGCTCTTGCTTACTAATGGAAGCTTTGACGTTTCCGCCTCGCCCAGTCATTCAGGAAATTTAATGGGTATGAAAAAGTGGTCATAAATCTGACCGGATAAGGACAATCCATAAGCTAAACTAGACCTCATTGTGATGTAAATGTTTTATCGTAAATTATTTCTATGTATATAGATAGTCACTTTCACTTTCGTATTAGTCGAGAAAGCATTTGTCATTTGTTGCAGTAAAATGTAGTGGTCGTAAAGCTTGCGTTGCTAATCGTATACTTCCACCCCCTTTTACGTCCCACTGTCTAGCGCGAGTCTCTATTGCAGACGCCGCCATCGGGACCATACGCCACCATGCTGCTCCAGTATAGTACCGTTGATCGTGAGCATTGTATATAGTTACCCTATGCTGGAGCCTGTGAGTGTTTCAAGGTAAATTGTTAACAGTCCACAAATCTTTCCATGTACTGTAAGTTGATCTCAGTTGGACTTAAATAATACACATAAGTTAAATGTTATAAAATACAATACAATATACTTTATTGTGCCTAAGACAAGGGAGAAGTTTGTAAAAATGTTATAAACAGCCACTTACAGAAAAAGGCCGTACTATCGGTGAAGGTGCAATCTTTTTGAGATAACCTTTGGACAGAGGACAGACGGCACGAAAGTAGATAAGACAGGGCAGCATTTCAATATACAAATATTAGCAAGAAGCACAATAAACGTAACTTCACGCCTGTAATCCCCGAAGAGGAAGGCAGAGGAATGCAGAACACTCCTACGTTTCACCGGTTACATTTACGTCCCACTATGGAATAGGTGGTGAGCCTATTGAAATGCATCGGGCACATATCCAGACTCCGAACCACTACTAGAAAATCTAAATTAGAAAATTTTAATAGTTTTCGACCCGGGAATTGAACCCGGGACCTTCCGATCGGCAGTCGCATTTGCAACCAACACGACCAACGAGGCAGTCAGCATGAAGGACGCTTGCCTAGGAAAAGCCATTGACTCTAGCTTTGAATAGCTCTAAGCTCTAAATATGTCTAGAAATTCAGACGCTGGCAGAGTGCTTTATACCTTGGCCGTCTTGACATGTAACCAAAGCATTTCTTGAAATTTTCCAGGCTAATAGAAATTATATGCTTTAAGAAATATTGAGAACTGCAACACTTCCTTTTGTTGCGCTGTTTCTTTTCACGTATATAGTGAATAATATCTAATCTTATGCGTACTCTAGATTCTTAATCTTGATTATGATCTGTGATCGTTAAACTTATTGTCAAGTTGATACGCTCGGAGATCACGATCGCAAGTTAAGAGATCACGATCAAGATGGCAGTGATCAAGATTGAGTGCATAACTCAGACTTCTTTGGATAAGTATTGTTTTTTGTCAGATATAAGGATTTCTATTAGAATATCGTCGTCTATGCTCAGATTCGACATATTATCGTACAAAATACAATAATGGGAATGTACTTCACTCATTTGCCTACCTCTTCACGGAAGTATAGGTGTTATTTTATAAACATAAACGTATTTTGTACGATAAACGTTTACCTTTATAGTACAAACGGTCGACGATGAAGGAAAACATCGTGAAGAAAGCTGTACACCTTAGAGTAAAAAATATGTTCTTTATAGGCGTGTAAGTCTGCCAATTCACACTTTGCTAGCGTGACTGACTATGGCCTTAACCCTCTCATTCAGAGAGGAGGCCCGTGTTACAACAATGGAACAATAAAAGGGTCGGAATAAAAGTACTTTTTAGTTGGATTTCTGTACATACTGCTACTCAACTCTTGATAAAGCATTCATTTCCTTTAATTAAATGCCCAAAGATAAAGGCCCACAGTTGTTGGGCTGGACCCTTATCTACGGGGTACACATCTATAACACGCTAATATATGTAAATACTATATATATTACTAGTTAGTAGGCAATGTTGTTATGGTTATTGTAATATGTTATCACGCTAGGTCCCTTAAAAGGAGGCAGAGAGCAGAGAGCAGCGATTGAGATGCTTCTTTTGCTTTTATCATCACGTTGCGATTGGGAAGACGTCCGGACTCCACCATCAGGCAATGTGTCTAAGTAAATGTGGCAAAACGTTACTGTGCTCCTTAACTACTTCCGCAATTAAAACGAGACAGTAAACAGTGTGAACACTGCCATATTAGTATTTTTCAAACGATCGTTCACCTGTCTATTCTGGACGAATTGTTTACAACCAAACGTATCACAGACGTTAAAGCGGATGGTACGAATAGATTGATCGTTAACCTGTTTTTATAATGCATCAATACGAGAGTTATATTTGAATTTGGAATATTTGATTTTGAATTACTTTCCATAATGGAAGGTTTCAAATTATTGCAACATTAACATTCGAGTAGGCTTTATCAAGATACTAAAATTTGAAGTACTAAAAGTAGGGGCATAAAAATGTTTTCATTAAATAACTTAACATTTGTAGAAGTTCGGAGTCTGGATTTGTGCTCGGTGAATGGCAATAGGCTCACTTTTAATTCCATAGGAAATGGGGCGTAAACGCAACTATTGAAATGTGGGAGTGTTCCGCCTACCTCCTCGGAGATAACAGGCATGATGTTACGAATATGCTTCCGCTACATTAATATTGTTAATGTGGCAAACGAAAGCCATTTTCATCATTATTATCATACATACATATCCTCAGGCGAGGTCCCTCACGGAGTTGGCAGGGATACCGAGTGCCGAATACCTCTATTCTTACACTCACTTTATACAAGCACGCCGGTTTCGCAGACTTATTATCTACAAACCCTTTTCTCGTTCTACTGTACTCTTCTCGGAATAAGAAGGGTATAGGCCAATGAAAAATTATAAAAATAATTATCAGTCTTGCAGTTCATCGCTGGACATATTTATGTAGGCGTGTTCTGAGGGGTTATGTCGATAATCCCCACAAAATGAACACAAATGACAAATAATAAACAAAGATACATGAAAATATAGCAGCAGTTTGCGAGCAAATTTACAACGGGTGGTTGGGTGGTTCGGTATGTGATCGCTGGGTTGGTGCCAAAATACCGTTAAAGGAACAACGATTGTAACGATTAATACTTTACGAAGAACATATTGGCGTTTTTGGTTTTTGGATTATTTTCTTTACATCTACCACCCGGAACCTGTCGTTAGAAATCAGTGAAGCCACGCCCTTGAACATATTTTTAATCTGTGCAACTAAAATGCAACGTTGTGTATTAAAAACAATTATGATACATAATGATTACCTACTATGTTTTCTTGTTTTTGTGCTATGGTTTATCAAACCACCTACGGGGTTCCACTGAGGCTTGTACAAACTATTGTCGTAGGATATACATATTTATTTCACAGACTTACATATATATTATAATCAGATATCTACGATTTTGATGTCTGTTTTTGGTAACACATCAAACAGTATTCCGCAAATGGAGCGCAAAATGCGGCCGCCAAGTCTTACATTTGGGTTATCGTAGACGGAGCGGAAAGCCGCCCTAATTGTCGGCAAATAGCCTTTGTAATGAGATGTATCAGTTAATAGCGCGGCGGAAACTATTTAGTGCGGCGTAGGTTCCGCCTCGATTTATTTCACATTCCACTTGACCTTACATAAGCCAGTTTATTCGTAAACAAGTTATTATTATTACGTAATTCCGTTGTAACACTTTAAATTAGGAGGAACAAGGGCGTACTTAATGTCTTATTAGTGTTTTAGAATGATAGTATTCCTTTAAATGTTTTACAAATTGCAAATGCATTAAAATTATGGATTTATTTTTACTAACATTTCTTGAGTGGTTCTCTGATTTTTGAAAATAATTTGATTTTATGTCAATTTCCGTGTTTTAAGTTTTAAATGGTTTGCATGTTTTAAAATTTTTACATTGCCTACATATTTCATACATAAAACCTATTCGTTGTAATTCGCGGAAGAGTCACGCAATCAAGTCGCGGAATCACGACCGATTTCACAGATTCTCATGAGGATTGTGGCTATAGGTCTCTACTATTAGATAGCACATAACACAACTGGTGAAATTACACCAGTTGTGTTATGTGTGTGAGTATTACATTTCTCTGCCAGTTCTGGGAAATACAGACCTATTACTATGTTTATGAGGATTATACACATATTTAATATTCCTACATATATTTAACAAGTTACCGTAACGTGGCCTTAGGGAGTTATAACCCTTTCCTTGAAATGCTACAAAAACAACGTTTCGTTCAAAAGCATGTTAATTCCTTCATTAATATTTCTATGATGATAAATTATTACAATATCATGTTAATTTAATATCACTCATATAGCTTTATCAAAAACGTTATACATAATAACGTTCATTTATTAACATAATTTCTTTTCATTTAATATTATAGACCTAACAGAAATATATAATATGCCCGTCACCGGGGTAAGTTGTTTTTTAATGATTTCGTTTCTCATACATTTGAATGCTTCATACATACGTATTGTTACGTCTATTTTCCATGGGTGTAGGTACAGACTATGGATTACCATCTACTACGAACTTGACAAACTTGTTTCGCCCTTTTATTCGGCCCTTTTATTGCTTCACTACTTTAACATTGGTCTCCTCTCAGAATGGGAGAGTTAAGCCTCTTAGTCTGCCACTCTGGCCAAGTGCGGGTTGGCAGACTTCACACGCAACAATTTTTTTAGAACTCTAAGATGTGCACCAGATGTGGACACTCACGGTGCGACTGGTCCACCAATTTAAATCCACCAATGGAGAGGGCTATGCTCGGCGTATCTCTGAAGGATCGTATCCGAAACGATGTGATCCGACAGAGAACCAAGGTTATCGACATAGCCCTTCGGATTAGCAAGCTGAAGTGGCAGTGGGCTGGTCACATCTGTCGCAGGACCGATAACCGCTGGAGTAGATGTGTCCTGGAGTGGAGACCACGCCTTGGCAAACGTAGCGTAGGACGCCCTCCGGCTAGGTGGAGTCGTTACTCCGTATATCGTTATATACGCAAAGTACATACATAAATAAATGTAACTTACTTTTCTGTATTGATTCTTTTAGTGGTATTTTTTTTGCCTGTAGGCTTCTTCTTATCGCTTTTGGTGGTACGAAATATATCGGCAATACTTTTCACTTTACCTGCGAGCCAATTTTTAGATTTCTTCACAAAATTGGCATTTTTAACCGAATGCTTATCTCTTGTGACTTTTTGAAAATAATCGCCTTTAACGCCATATTCGTCGTCATAAATATCGTTCCAAAATAACAAATTGTCATCTTGACGTACGCTTCTCTTTGATATTGTTTTGTTTTCAACATTAACATCATCATCTTTCGTAAGATTGTTAATTTCAACACCTATCTTCGCTCTTACTACATTTTCAGTGGATGGCTTTTTTGTGGTTGTAATATTATCTGTAATAGCATATCATATTTTACAAACCATATGTTGCTGATTGTTATGAAGTGACATTAGTTTAATGTATTATAAAGATTGTCGTAAAGTGACACCTTATACATATTGTAAACTGTATCAGAAGTAACATGTTAACTAGCATTGTAACTCGTACCTGCTTTAATTGTAGAAGTAAGTTGAACAACGTTTACTTTAGATACTTCAATTCCTTTTTTTTCTTTTGATTCAGATGTTGCGGAATCATTTTTATCTTCAATTGTTAATAGCACTCTTGACCTATGTCCGATGTTCTCAATCATATCTGAGTCATATGTTGGATACAATATATGGGACGTATTTTCTTTGGAAATAAATCTTTGACTTGTGTTCAGACGTCTGCTGTGTATAAGTACAAAAAAATTAAGCAGTTGACCCCACAGACCATTCTTGGAACTTGACGTTCTCATAACGATATTACGCAAATAAATGAATCGATTTAAAAAACACGGTATGGTTTTGTTGCAGTTTTTTTAGGGCAAGAAAATATGGAAGTTGAAAGTGGAGTAATATGGAAGTTATTTAGACAAAATTTTTTTTTCGAAATTTATCGACAAGCTTATCTCTCAAACGATTCAGTAATTTTCGCTAAAATTTGTAGTGTTAATCGCAGTGTTTTGTCCTAAAAGTTGATTGGTTAATGGAATGGATAGAATTAAAAAAAAACAAAAAACATTATGTAGAAAATTTTATCTTTGTGAATACTTAAATTCCCTACAGAATGTCGCCAATCACGTTTCGATTGACCAATCGGTTCGAAAGTTATGAAAGTTTTATATTCGCGTATGTATAAATTACATACACGTGCATAGAGACATAAGATTATTTTTAAAATACAAAAGCTTCCTAGGACGTTTAAATGTTTAGAACTGGCCAAAGGAACTTCGATGTTAAAGGAATAATTTGTCAATTATTGAAAATTTTGGACTTTTATAGCGCGACGTTAATAATGTACACTTCCAATGGTAATTATTATTTTTATGATAAACTGTCTTTAATTGCCTATTACGCGGTATATTATTTGATAATAATTGGTAGTATTATGAAAAGCTATCAGTTACTAAGCATCAAAATACAATTCCGTCATCTTCTAAGTCTGTTGTAAAAATCTATGGGCGGTAGCAGCCACATGAGACTGCTGGCTGCTCGTTTTCTACTCTTTTCACGTAAAGAAAACATCAACAGACATTTTGATTTCATAGTATTCGTATTATTGGTAGGTATTGTACCTTGCATTACTAGTTCCGTTAAGACCTGTTTCACCGGACAATTTAGCTAAAGTATAAAACCAATCCGACATAAAGGAAAAAAAATCGTTTACTCCCAATGTGCCGTTATAGCTGCTGTTAGCTTTCAAACTATCAAGTGTTGGTATATTAATACTATCGTGTACTTTATGATCAGTCTTTAAATGCTTTCGATTTTCTTTGATATTTATAACTCCAGTAGGTGTGTCCTTATAAAAATTAAGATAATCATCCACGCCGACATATTCGAAAGATTTCAAAGAACGTTTTGGTGCAGAAAACGATTCAGGTAAAGGCTTAGCGTTAAATTTCTGTCCCATCATGATGCTTTTATCGAGTTGGTAAGTTTTTGATGTTGCATGTAATAGAGGATCGAAATCCGGGTGGATGTATGGTATCTCTGTAGACATCGCATCTGAAAATTTTTCTTCTTTCGATAGTGTAAAGTGTTTTTGTATTGCCTTTAAAAGATTTGGATCGCTGGTGCATTTTCCCGGTTTTATCTCAAATCTTACACCCTCTGAAGATGATGGAGTACCTAAACAAATTGAAACGTACCTATCAGACCAACTATATTACTTAAGATTCCATTAAAATATCACATTTTTGAACTAAAATTCAAATTTTCAAATTCAAATAATATATATAAATATATACGTAATATTATTCCAATGAAAATTGTCTAAGTTCACCTTTATGTTGAAAGCAGCTAATATTAAATTACTAACAATAATTTAAAATATTAACAGTAAACACAGATAATGCATGTTTAATTTTTTTTTAAACATTAAGGTTTATTATTATTATTATCATTATCATTATCATAAGTTATCGTGCGAGCCTTACAATAAAGGCTTACATAAATCCTATAAACGGTCTTCACAAATACCACTTTCCGTGGAATTGTACTTGATTTTGGTTCTGCATAATTCTAGTTCTACCCATTTAGAAGGAGAGATACGTGTCCAGCATTGGTGAAGTAAGAGTGGTAATCAACATTAACATGCTAAGTTTTATTAAAATTGTAATTTACCTTTCCGGGATCTTGCAAAAAATCCACTATTAAAAAAATGCGTTTTGTTGGAAGACAATTTGCTTATATTTCCATCCCTTACGTGACTTGATTTATCTTTATCCCGAGCCGTGACTTCCTTTTTGCCGCCCAAAACACCATAATCACTGTACGCCTGTGCCAATTGCACTAATCCATCATATTTATTATCCATATAATCTTCAATGTAATCCATATCGCTAATTTCGCTAATCGTTTTATCAATCTGTGATGTATTGTACATATTTAGTGGATTTTTGATATTTTCTATTGCAGCTTGGTTTATTATAGCGTTTAATTCGTCTGGATAAAGAGGCATTGGACCTTTCCAGTTGCGATTGTAAACATCCGGTGCGTTTTCCTTGAATATTATCAGATAAAATTATGTAGATTTATAATCATTGAATAGCATTGATAATATTAACTTCATATCGAACTAATCTTATTATGTTAGTTGAAATCCCATTAAGAATTCGAGATTTTTTTGATTGTTCTATTGGTTCTGTACATTTTTTTGATAGAATGCCCGTGTACAACAGAGGAACGATTGAAGTGTTGTT
>DWDW01001372.1:0-11755 GCA_018245635.1 Mimoniades versicolor eupheme
TTCACGAATCGGGAGCCATTTTAGTTGGCGACGATACTGTGATATATGATCGAATTTCCGTAAGCCAAATATGTATCTGATGTTATTGTTGAGGAGGCGCTCCAGCTTATTGAGAAGATCTTCTGTTAGGTCTGGGTAGCATGCATCACTATAATCAATAATGGGGAGAACAAGAGATTGGACGAGCATGAGTTTGGTCTTGAAAGGAAGAAAATTTTTCAGTTTGTATAGCGGGTGCATGGCCATGTTAACTTTTCGACTAATTTCATTAATTTGAGGTCGCCAAGTAAGTGTGCTGTCTATATGTACCCCTAAATTCTTCACGGATGAAGAGAGTGGTATAACTGTACCATTGTAGAGAATAGGGGGTAGGACAGCGCAGTCTAACTTAGCCAGCATACGAGAACTACCCACTAGTACAGCTTGACATTTGGAAGGATTAACAGCAACCCCGAATTGTTGTGACCATCTTTGAACCGTTACTAGGTTTAGATTCACTTTTTGAAAAGCGATATGCAAGTCGTTAACATCACTTTGAGCATATAGCTGTAGGTCATCAGCATACAGATGATACGAACAACGAAGTAAAGGAGTGAGAAGATTGATAAAAATTGAGAACAAAATCGGAGAGAGTAAACCGCCTTGCGGTACGCCAGTTACTAAGTTAGCCCATTCAGAGTATTCCTGTCCGACGCCAACTGACTGCTGACGACCGCGAAGATAATTCGTAAACCATGCCACAGCCAAGGAGGAGAATTTCAGGTGTATCAGGATGGATATAAGGATCTCGTGGTCGACTGTGTTAAAAGCATTGGAAAAGTCAACAAGCACCAGAACTGTCAGCTTCTTGTCATCTAAACCTTTTCTTATGTCATCAGTTACTTTTATAAGGGCAGTAGTGGTGCTGTGACCAGGACGAAACCCAGACTGATATGGACTCAGCAGGTTATTATTAAAGAGAAATGCAGAAATTTGCTTAAGTACACAGCTTTCCAGAACTTTAGATAGGAATGGCAATATTGAGATGGGACGATAATGGCTAGGAAGTGATGGATTAGAAGTTTTAGGGAGAGGACGTACAATAGCCTTCTTCCATAGCTTTGGAAATTGGCCTGAGCTAAGAGAGAAGTTTATAATGTGAGATATCGCTGGAAGAAGGCAATCAATAAGGGTAACCACCATTGTCCTACTAACATCATCACAGCCTACTGCTTTGGATTGGATATTTAAAATAGTTTTTTTTATCTCCTTCAAACTTACTGAAGAGAATTGAAATTCCAAAGCTGGGGGCAGCTGGAGGGCAGTTAAGGACGCGATAGTTTGGGAGCGTATGTTGGGGTCTAGTGAGGAAAATGTGGCAAAGTGACTGTTGATGTCACTTAGTGAGACCGCAGGACCACAGTCACATGTTGGTGGTTTACAAATACCTAGTGATTTAAGAAATTTCCATATACCAGCTGGAGAAGATTTACTGACATAGTCATGGATATATCGGCGTTTAGCGTTTCGTACCACCTGATTGCACCTATTTCTAGCTGTTTTAAATAACAGCCAATGTTCATCTGTGCGACTTTTTTTGTATTTACGAAATTCCCGATCCCTTTTTGCCATGGCCATTTTTACTTCTCTCGTCATCCAAAGCGCAGGAGGGCGCTTAGCTCTAATTCTGTGCAGTGGAGCATGTTTATCATATAGGTCACAGATCATATGATTGAGTGCAGAGACCTTGCCATTAATATTGCATTCGGAATATATTGCAGTCATGTCTTTTTTTACAGCGTCATTTTTTAGCTCATTTATATTAATTTTTGCATAACTGCGTATATAGAGGGTAGTCTTATTGGGCTTGGGAGGTTTAATTTTATACGACATGCACAACATATCGTGTCGAGAGAAGCCTGGAGCTGGAATTTGCCCATGCTTTACAACGTGTTCCAAGGACCCCGTAATAATAAGGTCAATCCAGGAATCCTCACCAGTCACATTACGATGGGTTGCTGCTGAAGGAAGTATTGATAAATTGACCGACTCAATAATAAAGCGAAGTCTTTGAGAGCGAGGCGAACCCTTTAACAAATCTGTGTTGAAATCCCCCATTATAATATAATGTGCATATTTAGACCCCATGTCGTCTAAGGCTAATTCCAAAGCAGCGAAGTAATCAATGGATGGAGGACAATATACTACCCCAAGAACAACCCTTAGACTTTTAACATTCAGTTCCAAAAATAAATATTCTGGGGATGCGCTATAATTCGAAGGAGAGGCTAATAATATCTTGTACTGAAACGATGAACGTAGATATATTGCAACTCCTCCGCCCCGTTTTCCAGTACGATCGTTTCTTACTAAGGTAAATCCACTTAACTGATATGATGAAGATAGTAAGGACGGTTTTAGCCATGTTTCTGAAATTAGGATGGCATGAATAGTGTCAGTGGAGGCTAAAGTTTCTAATTCAGAGAAATGGCTTGGTACGCTCTGTGCATTGATGTGACATACGTTTAATAAAGTGTGGGTGTGAGCGTCAAAAAAATCAGACAATGGATGGATCGCTTCGCCGTCACCACGGGATGAGGAAGAAACATCGGTGTCCGAGGCTGAATAAAAAGATTCCCCATCTAACATTTAGCAAACACAGATAATTATGAGCTAACTATATTAATAAAAATAAGTAAAATAAAAAAAATAAAAAAAATAAATGTATATATAAATAATAAAATATAAATATCTATTTATGATGATAAAATATATAATACGTGTACGATTTATATTAATATATAATATGAGTGATACCAGTAAAATATTAACTCAATTTATTTGTGCTCACAAGCAAATACCTGCGACACCACATCTTACATCATGACATTGGTTGACTTAACAAACCATAATAAATATTATACAGTTTGTACCAATTATATGACACAACAGAACAGAAAAATTAAACCAAACTATACAAATATAAAATTTCCAAAAGAAGAACAAGTGAAAAAGAATAGTAAGGCAGCTTGAATAATATCAATATAATCATTGAAGTTTGTGACATAAATCATATCTTAAGTCAGTCATTGACACTTCTAACTGCCAAGCGGGAGCGTTTGTAATATTACCCGACAATAATTTGTAAAGATTAGTAGGTAGATTAATACATTACCAGTCTTAACAGTATTCGCAAAATACAAGTAGTGTTTACAACGTACTATACACAGAATGTAAACAACAGGATAAAATGTTTGTAAACAAGTTATTTTTTGAGACCAGTGCGCCTGATTCGTTTATCGTCCCCTGGCGCTGTGACGGCCTGTTGTCGTCGTCTACGCTCCTGTTCGGGAATTGCGTTTGTGACCAAGCTGGCCTGCTGATGCGTGATCTTAGCACTGCCGCTAGTGCTCTCTTCTGATCCCGTAGGTGAACCGACATCCGGATACTTGGCGATTAAACCATCGAGTTCTTGTTGTGTGATGACTTTTTCTCGGCCGCCTTTTGGAATTTTAATGTTTATAATGCCATCAAGCGACCACACATTGTTCATTCCAAAGTGTTTCCGAGCCGTCTTATATACCAACTGACGAGCTTTAGTGAGGAACTCAACGACTGTCATAGAGGAACCTTTTAATTTGGACTTAGCGTTCCACACTTCGGACTTAATATGATGCTCGCGAAAGTGCACAAGAACTGGCCTTACTCGATTTTCTGCTGAAGACCCAAGCCGATGACACCTTTTCAGTGCGGAGCTGGTTATATGTGGAAGGTTCATTTTATTCTGGATGAGAGAGAGCACTGCCTGATCGTTGCCGCCATCTGATGGTTCTGGGATACCGTTGAAAAGTAAAACCTTCTGTCGCTGCCTCATGTCAATTTTGTCAATAGCTTTTATGCACTCACTCATCTGCTGTCGAAGAAGGCTAAGCATCTTGGTAACCAGCTCCTTAAAAGAGTGAAACTCCTTACTTAGCTGTGACAAGTTGGGGCTGCTTATATTGGATGCGGACATTAGACGCGACTCAAACTCCATCATCTTCTGAGTCCATGTTACTTCGAGTTGTGCCAGATCAGAAGCAGTAGCCATCATCAGTGATGTATTTAAGTTATTCTGCAGTGCTGTGTCTTTCAAAACACTGGTGGTATATGTGGTGCAGGTAAATGCTTAGTAATCGTTACATATAAAACATTTAATATGTGGTTTTTATTTATCACTCCAATATGGAAATATTTAAATTACACTGACAGATACAAACTTATTATTTACTTTTTAATTGTAATATAAAGCACGAGTGTCGCAATCAGCTGTTACAAGATTATTGTATGAAGATTTCAATTATCCTACACATTCTAAAGTTTCCAACTAATAGTCTATTTTGTAGTAATTGTACTCGTATACAGGAGCTCAAAGGGAGTATAATCGCGGTGATCTCAGGTTGCTTAGCTGTAACATTGTCTCACACTCTAAAGTGGGAAAACGAATGTTCGTGTCATTCGGAGTAAAGTTTTCGATTGTTCCGGGTTCATTTTTGAATAAAAATTTGTGTATTTCTTCATTATTATTTATTGGTTCACAGCACCCGGGAAGCAACACGAATCCAGATTGCTGTGTTGTGAAAGCTAAGGAAAGCTGCAACAAGTTGTCAGGCTCGAAGACGCCTCCGGGCACCCACATTACAGTAGCGACACAATAATCGCGATCGGTCAACACGTAAGTATAATTAGGGTCTATGAGTATTGAAGCTTCATCTTACTTTTCGTACATTGTTTACAAATGTTTAGGTATTGTTCACCAACCCGGATTTGCTTAATTTATAATCAGTTTTCCCGCTTCTAAATCACAGAAACATCGTAGCTGCGAGCGGTGAGACGTGACAAATGAGATCAGGATTAGACGAGGTTGACTGGTAAATGTGAGCAGGGATTACTTGATGTGTCGACTGTGTGTGTCAGCATGCGTCGTGGTGTTGGCGGGATTAAATTATGATAGCTTCAACATGTAACAAATGTTTACTGAATGTGAAAAACAATGTTATATTATCACATTATTCACTAATGAAAAATTAAAGATATTCTATGATAGTCCGCTCAAATTAGACCAAAAAATAAAAGTCAAGGTACATATATTTTCATCAAGCTGAAAATGAGTAAATTTGTTCACAACATTATTAAAAATAACATTTTAAAATTCCCCATAATTCTACATTAACCGGACTAATGAAGCATTGTAACGAAAATTTTTTCACGTTTATTTAGGTAAATAGTTCACAACAAAAGTCCTATTAGAAACTTTTTTTACACAATGTATCCAATAAGCGACAGACAAAACGTTGATATTTTCGTTTCATCTAATTACTGAACGGTATTTTTTTTATCCAGAGAGAATAAGGAATAAGGATTGGGAAATACCTACACTGCAGTACGGAGTCGGGCGAAAGCCGTGACGTGTCGGCGCTTCCAATTTATATTTTTTCAGTCCTCTGGGTTTGTGAATGTGACGCGTATGATGAAATGTCATTTCTTTCGCCACACGCGACCTACGTTGACCTCCAAGAGTTTTAGAACTACCAGGTAGGAAACTATCCTTACAGATAAGATGGATAAGTAGCTTGTAACAATAATGTTTCTGTGCATCCAAAACGGCCATCTGTGATTGTTCCAGTAACCAGACTATAATTAAACACGTGAATGTCGCTAACAGACTGCATTTATTTTCACATGATTTATATTTTTTTCAAAATTGACATTGTACCATAAATATGCACAATAGAAAATAGTTTTATTTTGATACATCATTATAATACAGACGACTAATACTACATATTGTACACATAAAAATGTAAACTTATATAGATATTTTAATTACACGTAAACACAGAACAAATACCTAATTGTGCTAATTTAAGAAATATTAGTCCTGGGCGGGAACCGACGCCAGCAACCTCGGCGCAGCCACTCCTCCTCCTGACCACCGAACAACCGACCAGTCAAATATAAGACCATAAAGACAACACTCATGAATTTCAACATACGACTACAAGCAGGTTACCGCGCGGTGTATTCGTGTGGTCGGCGTCGCTCGGAACACATGCCCTTCACTGGAGCGGGGCCCTCCCCGCTTGAGAAATGGTGTGGCGAGTGGCGAGTGAGCGACGAATTATTGGAAATACGGAAGAAGCACTTTTCCTCCGAATTTCCAATAATGTACGTTTATTCATTTGCTTCAGGATTTTTTGATATGTATTACGGTAGATACATGTCATACGTAACGTTACGTCTGCCCTGTAATACCCGAAGAGGCAGTCACAGGAATGTAGGACACTCCCATGTTTCACCAGCTACGTGTGGTGAGGTTATGTAATAAATGTTCTACGTACTATATAGATTCTTTATAAGACACTGATACTATAGTGTTCAGAAAAGTAGGCAGAGAATTAATGTATTTCTGTAATGAATTTGTTTATTCTTACGCTTAATAATGGGTAAGTTCACTTAATCAGCATTTCGATTTGGTTATAAATAAATGTACAAGCTGAATGGCGGAAAGCGCAGAATCGCCCTCTGTGAGCTTCACGAAAGATATTAAATAATACGAAAGATTAAATATCGATTCGAAGGTATTAAATAATAGAGGTCCTAATAGCGAACCTTGTGGAACACCCGAAATACAAAGATACCATGATGAACTATGGCCACCAAGCACAACAGCTTGCGTTCTTCTTTCAATGTATGATTTAAACCATCTGAAGAGATTCCCGTGGATTCCAGCACCTAAAAGTTTTTGCAAGAGTATGGCGTGATCGATCCGATCAAAGCACTTGCTATAATCGGTGAAGACGGAATCTACTTGACCACCAGCATCCATACTTGAAGTTAAATAATCCGAAAATAATAATAAATTTGATGTTGTTGATCGTTTTTTGAGAAATCCATGCTGTTCAGGGATAAAGGAGGAGGTCACACAATTGTATACCTGTGTATAGACTAATCTTTCCAAAACTTTCGCAAAGATGCATAATTTAGAGATCGGTCTATAATTTTTAATCTCGTTTCTCTTCCCGCTTTTGTGAATAGGGGATATATAAGACGATTTCCATATTGCTGGAATGACACCTTCCCTCACTGAGCGTTCAAAGAGTAATACTAATGGTTTGGTAAGACTGTCTGAGCATCTAGTAATGAAGAGTGGAGGTAAGCCATCTGGACCAGCTCCTTTTGTGAGATCTAGCGACTTCAGCAATTTATTAACGGAGTTTGGGATGATCTCTATATCACCGATGGTGTTGCTATAATCAGAATCCGATAAGGGACTACTATAGACGGTTTTTGACATGCCCGATGAAATAAAAGTGGACTGAAAGTACTTAGCAAACAATTGACAGATATCGTACCCCAAGTCTGCAGTTTCACCGTCGCATGACATTGATGCTGGGATGTTATTAGAGGTTTGTTTGTTTGATTTTATAAAAGACCAGAACAGTTTTGGATTTTTAGCTATAGAATTTTCACATTTTTCAAGATATTTCGCATAGCAATCCTTTTCTAAAATTTTCGCTCTATGGCGAAGAAGAGAAAATGAGTCATAATCTGAGGTGTTTCCGTATGTGTGATATTTTTGTAGGTACTTAAATTTCTCTTTGAGCACCTTTTTTAATGAGGCATTATACCAAGGTGGAAAATGATTTACTGTGAGAACTTTATGGGGTATATGTTTATCTATTGCGTTATTTAAGTATTTATAAAATATATGTGTTGCTTCCTCTAGGGAGTTTTGATTTAGACATTTATCCCAATTAACTTCAAATAAATACGAATTGATACTGTCGTAGTTGCCTGACTCAAAAAAGTATTTTACTCTGGAGTTAGATTTTAAACATTTATGTGAGATACCTTCCAGCTTAATATTGAGGGACTTGTGATGAGCATCTTCCATCACTAGCGGTTCTTCACAGACAGTTACTTGAAGGCTAGTGTTACATAATATCAAGTCAAGTATTCTATCGTTAGAGTTTTTATGGGTATTGTACTGTGTGAGATTACACTCAAATAGTGCATCAGCGAAGTGTATCTGAGGATAACCAGATAATCCGGTGCATTGTGGTACTAAATTGTGATCAAGTGTCCACTGGACGTTGCTAAAATTAAAATCCCCGCAAACTAAGAACAAATCATTCGGATTAGTATTGATTATTTTAGAAAGATTATCCGTAAAGTTACATACCTGGGAATTATAAGAATGGCCTAGGTTCTCGCTACAGAGATATACGGTACATATATGCAACTTACATGTTGTATTGTTATTCTGGAGAGTAATGCTTATCCATATATCCTCAGCAGAGGACGACCATTCTGGTCTATCCACTACACTGAATTCACGACGAATTGCTAATAGTACTCCTCCCCCGTACTTCTCATATGTAGCCGTGTAATTTCTGTCTCTTCGCCAAACTATATACCGATCATCGAATAGTTCACTGTTGTTAATGCTATCAAGCAACCAAGTCTCTGTTAGCGAAATAATATCATAAGATTTCAATAATAAGTTTCTTTTCAGTGTATGAGTTTTTGTGCGAAGACCTCTTGTATTTTGGTAATATATTCTAATAGACTGATTAAACATTATTAGGAATAAATTCACAATATCTTAAGCGAATCGAGATATAAAATATTAAGCGTAATAAATCTATATTTATTGTGTTTAGCGGAACCCATATTGCCGAATAAATGCGGTTGATAGCATGATATAGATAGATAACATGTGTGTTTTTTAAAACTAACAGGGAGAGAGAGGAAAAAACATTTAGTTAGACTAAGTGATACAATCGGGCTAAAAATACTGAATCGGTAGACATATAAATTTAAGCGTAACATTGTAAGCAAGTTCACAAATATAAGTCTCAGGTAAAAAAATGAAATGTATAGCTCAAGCAAAATTAAACACAATTCCTTCTCTTTGCAAGCGACATTGAACACTAAGACTAAGCAACCATACGTGCGCAGATGTGTGAATGCAATGAACTGATTAAGACTTACGTGCGAGAATGGGATGATTTCCCCGACGATGAATGCGCTCGTCCAGCGATAAGGAGAACAAAAGACTTCGATTGTGCATGCGACTCTCAAAGTAAAAAATGGTACATGGTAATTAATATGAAATTTAAATAGTCTATAAATTAGGTAATTTTCATTAAGTCTTCCTCGCGTTTTATAAAAAACGTAGGGGAGGTATCCGATTTCCTGGCCATTATCTTGCAGTGTTTAACCCAGATGTACTGAAAGTTCTTCTCCTTCGCGAGCGACCTTGCTTTGTTGAGCAGGCTCTTGTTTCGTTGGGTGAGGTGATCGTTGATGTATAGTTTGCTAGAAACACTGAAACCCAGGCTCAACAGGTTAAGCTGTTTGCATCGGCGCGCTGACGCCACTAACTCCTCCTTTGTGTAGCGGTTATTAAACGCGATAATTATAGGTTTTTCGGAATGGGATGTTCGAGTTGGGATTCTTGCTATATAGTTGATTTCTTCTTTTTTTATAGTGTAGTTGCATATTTCGCCAATTTTTTGTGCAATTTCGTAAAGATTCTCATTTTTTTTCTGTGGAATCCCTTTTATCTCCACATTGTTTGCTCGAGCCCATTGATCTCTGTCCTCAAGTTCGTTATTTAGTCGAGCTATTTCAGCTTGAAGAGTGGGGATCTCGTGAGTGAACTTTTCTGCCTTCTTTACTCTTGATTCCAGGGCATGAACTGTTTCTGAAAATTTGTTCAAGAGCTCTTGGGCCATATCTTGGGAATCTTTCAAGTGTTGTAAGTCGTCTTTAATAGTTTTCACATTTTCCACCAACGATGCCAACGGGGCCAACTGCAGTACAACATTATTAAGTTGAGTTTGAATTTTGTCCAACTGGCTGGGATGTTGGGATGCTTCCGTCAGAGATGGAGAAGGGGTGGATTTGCAGTTCCGGCATCGCCAAGAGTTCTTCCTGTCTCGTAGCTTCCTGTAGCCCCCTTCCGTGATTCCAGCGCAGGTGAAGTCAAAATTTTGTTTGCAGAGGCTACATACTGGTCCTGCTGTATGTTTAAGTCCACAACTGGCACAAGTGAACATTTTGCGGAAAAGTTTGAGAGCCGCTGGTTAATGCGCAATAGCAAGCAAGCGTGTGTTCTCTGTCGAAGCCGAAGCGACACTGACGTCCTGGGACTAAGACGAAAATACATTGTATCAAGATACATTGTACATAGATACCTAAGAACTGTAATAATATTATAATCAATTGACATTTGTACGCATCAACACTATTTGAGAATAAAATAACCAACAGCGTTTTCCTTTTAATTGACTAACTTCTTATTAATCACATACGAGTACTTAGTACTTGTTAATTACGTTTTAATGACGTACTTTGTTAATTACCTACACAGTAATACGGTGATACTTATTTAAAATAGTCTACGTTATCTGTGAGTTAACAGTGGTCTCGAATGAATCTCCAAGCTGATCTAACATATATAAGCTTTGTTCGATTCTAAACTTATACTTAGTCAGTATGCACATTTTGCTTACAGTATTGAACTAATAAAACCGGTGGAATTTATATAACGTTAAAAAGGAAGCTAAGTGGAGCATCTAATCTACCGTGCGGGCGGCGCGAGGGGCCCCGCGCGGCGTCTCGGGGCGATGGATAACTTTATACCGGGGACTGTTCGGAGCCGATCTCTCGCACTGACTTATCGGCAAGTTTAAGAGCGATATATCAAAGTAAACGGTTTAATTTCTCATCTCCTACTGAAGGCACTACGCCGTCTTGATAACGTCTTGACAAACTGAGACGTTTTACACAAAGTCTTACGTCGCATAACTAGCGACATATAATAAACGAAAAACATACAATACAATAATTAAAATTGTGGTGATAGCTGTGCTGATAGATAGATAGAGGCTTGGAATTGAGCGCTTCAATCCTGCAGTTCTGGGCTTATTGTAAATTCCTGCCATGTCCCTATTTACAAAAAATTAATGTATTTTGAGGGCGACTTAAAATAAAATGCCAATTGCTTAACAGAAATTTACGGTAACCCGTAAAGGAAAAGGATCATGAGGAAATGCACATTAACCGAACGTCACGCGTAAATACCAAATGACATAAATATATATTTATATTACAGCCAACATTAACGCTGTTGAAATATTTTAATCAATTATTTTATTTGTGAAATTTAGCACTGCCAAAAATCCGCCTTTATTTTTATTAATCAACTATTTTTCACATTTATTTTTTATCATATTTATATGTATTTCCGACGGTTAGCAACCAGAATAAATGTGAAAAACACTTGCTTACGTCATACAAAGTGGGCCTGGTGTAGGCAGTAGCCAGTGGCCCGGAGCGCGGTTTCACGCACCGCATTTTCATATGCCAAATGTGTTTTTGCATGTTGTCCGTTCACACAATTGTGGATTTCAAATAATAACGAAACGAAGATTAGAGTTGGACTAACTAGAACTAATGGCAAGTTCGGTGACACATTCATTTTCTTAATAAAATTATTTATGTAAACCGTTGTATGTAAAACTTTGAGAAAAGCTAACACTTCAGGAAATAATACATACATTTAATATTTATGCCTATAGAAATAAGCAATCTCTGCTAATCAATCATGTACTAACTGGTTAAATTAAAAAAAAGTCATATACCGGGGTTTCACCGGGTATGTTTATGCCCCAATATAGAATAAGTGGTAAATCTATTATATCATACACTGGGCACGTATCCACAC
>DWDW01001373.1:0-11754 GCA_018245635.1 Mimoniades versicolor eupheme
CACCACCTATTCCGTCGTGGGACTTAAAAGTAACTGGTGAAACGTGGGAGTGTTCTACATTCCTCTGCCTACCTCTTTGGGGAATTACAGGCGTGAAATTACTTTTTACATAATATCCATTTCAGAATTTTAGAATTCCACGCAGACGAAGTCGCGGGACATTGCTAGTATTCTATATAGCTCAATGGAAACATTCATATTTGCCAAGGTGTGATTTTACACCAAGCCTCAGAAGGAAATGCGGCTAACGTTGGAACGTTAAGTCAATGTCTTTATACATTACAGCAACGATGCGACGTGAATCGAAATGAATTCACTTCACATCACTAAACACCCTCCAAATTTGAAGACTATGAATATAAAATAGACCTGTGAAATTTTAGGTTGATTTATGTGTATTTCATCATATGTATATAAGGCAATATGCAGTAACAGAAATTGGTACAGCTTACCGAGAAAAATAAGTGACATATTCATTTTCTGTCAAAACCCAACATTAATTTTATTGCCATTTCAGGTGAAACACGTAAGAGAAATGGTGCATATAGTTTCTCCCACTTATCCCCATATATAATTTTTTGGACAGGTTTTGTCACATACACAGAAGGACTGATTCCTTTCATACTATAATCATGATTAATTTCAGGAAATAATGATTGCGTCGTACCATTTAAAAACTCCAGTCGTCAACGCACTCAAACCTCCGCCACCCGGCCTCTAAGCTCAATGTTTGCTGCGAGGCGGTTTTACGCATCTAAGACTATACTGAGAACCTTGGATTATATTAAAGGGTGGATACAGTATATCTTATTCGGGGTGTATCAGTACCTACAGTTTACTACAATGTTTAACTTGAAAGCTCTTTTTGCGTTTGACTTATAAGAGAGCTCATTTAATTAGCTAACTTGCTATTCTCTATATCTTGTCAGGAATTAATTGCACCTCACCCAATACATATGTATATCTATTAAAATATTATTTTTAAGGGGGACAATTGTTTTTTTTCTCTCGTTTAATTTTGGTCTATTTCATCGATTTAATCTATTTTAAGTATGAACATCGCAATATCACGCCTGCAATCCCTGAACAGGTAAGCAGGGAAATGTAGTACACTCACATGTTTCACCAGTTTACGTTTACTTCCCACTGAACTTTTCAGTTTACGTTTACGTCCCGCGATGAAAATGTGTCGCGAGCGTATTGCCTAGAAAATCTAAATTAAAAAAATCAAATAGTCTCCTACCTAAGATTTGAATCCAGGACCTCCTGATCGACTATCTATTAAGCATGTTGGAACTACAATACTTCCTTAGAATTATAGAAAGGATAGTTAATAATATCTTATTTAATAAGATAAATCTTCTTATAAAGATTATTTTTATGTACGTACTGTGATAGTTGATAAACATTAATCAATATATTGTAGCAATTAATAAATTCCTATATTCCGTTTATATCATGGTAACCAGTAACAGTATGCTCTGGACCGATTGAAAATTACATATATTTTAGACAAAATTTGAAACATCTGTCGCAAAGTAGGCAAAACGGTGAATCAAAAGCTCTCTCTAAATCACAAAGCCTGACGCATGATTACTACGAGGACCAGCAATCTACATACAAATGTGGCAACAAAAGCGTATGAAAACTTTCTAACAGCATGCAATACTAAGCTGTTATGATTTTATGTTCTGAATGCGTTCCCATAGGAGCGACTTGTTCGACGGCAGTTTGCGTCGCGCTGCCATTTTATGAGTTAGGCACAACAAAATAGCGGCTGATAAGCCGTACGTGCCGCTACATCATTACGTCAGCGCAGTTGTTCTAGTTTATCGAGAAATCACAAGTTGGACACAGCGAAGTTATCTCAAGCGGTTTTGTTACTTAGTTTATTTAACGCTCTTGTTCTGTCTTCTACAATAAGTAAAGTACGATAAAAATTGCGAGAATTGAATAGTTTTCCTGTTTTAGAGAAGGTTTATCAGAATTGTTCTAATAATTGCTTATAATCAATACTAATCTCAATACTAGTTTTAGCTATGAATGTATTATTTTTAAACCTCGATATTTCAAATTCATTATTAAACGAAACATAATTATAATCATTATAAGTAGGTACTTGTATAAAAACAAGTATTTTGTAAAGTACGAAACTTTTATTAGCAGAACTGGTAATAGCAATGCTTATTTTACTAAATTAAGTTTATCGCCACGTTGAGCACATAAACATAATTTTAATAGAAAAACTATTTATATCCATCGTAAAAACGTTTCTTGTTATTTTCGCCGCGAGTATATTTTCATTAGCAATAACGGTGTCGAAGTTTGGGGAACTACTCCCACTCCACGGTATGGAATAATAACAAAAGGGCATCAACTCCTTCAGTTAACTACATAGTTCGGGTAATTTAATTTTGCGACTATTTTTCCATTTGCTAAGACCTTTTCATGGTATTCCATTACGTCATTATTAGAAAACTTACAACAGTACCTGTGCACATTCATTGTTACACACATACATACACAGACATTGTTTTTCAGCGAAGCAGTATTCACCATAATAGGTTTTATTTTATTATCGTAATCATCACCCTCCTTGTCTCTCTGTTATTACCGAACTGTCAGTATAATCATATGTTTCAGTTAATTAGATGCGAAAGGTTACACCGTTATGTTGAGTGGTCGGTACAACGACCAATTTGACTATTACAATGTTTCAAATTTTGCGCAGACTTTGCTAAGCTCGAAACATCAGTATGCTGATTATGTAATATAAAAAATTATGAGCGTCTGAAAAAATGCCTTACCTCTAATAAAGTGAAAGCACTGTCAAGGGAACTATCACATTTGTCAATGGTCGAGCACGCGGCAAGAAGTTATGAGTCATTCGTGTCACGCCGTAGGCTCGGTGGCCGGCTGCTCTGAGACAATCACACCATCAGGACACTCATTTCTAATAAAACCAGCTTTTAAATTATTAGCATTCCTTTTTCCACTTATATTTAGGGCTATATTGAATTTTACATACTACGGTACCTAAGCCTTATAATAGCCTTAGTTTCGGGATGGATAGATAATTACTCTTCATCTTTTTTTTTATCTATTTAGGCTTGCGTTTGACTACTATCGCACCTGATAGAAAGTGAAATTCAGCCTAGGATATAGTTTGCCTAGGAAGTACCTATTTACTATTGTCTTGAATAATCCCAGATTTTACGGATTGGGAAAAATATAAGCTTGCAAGAAATTCCATTCTTTCGCAGTTTCGTTCTATTCAGCGGGGTGTGTCACGTCACATGAATCATCGTTGATGACGATATAATAATACATATAAACCATGTTATAAGCTCTAGTTTTATTACAACTCACGCGGAAACATTTACGCGGCGTGACATTTAGAGTAATGGTATAAATATAGTAGATAATAGGCTTGAATTTTATGTGTTAGAATTGATGTATGTACGTATCACACATAGTGATACAGAAGAGACAAATATTTAGTGGGTAAATTATCCTAAAAAACTTGGCCTTCTCGCGCAGTAACATAACGACTAGAAAAACAAGAAATTGTTCCATAAAGTGCTACAAACTCCGTACATTTAAATACAAGAAGCCTATCCGTTGTAAATAACGGAAACATTCCTCTCGGGAAGTTTTAGGCCAAGAAACAACTTTCCATATAAAGGGAGCCATTATGAATTAATTTGATAGCACAAGGATGATTGAGAGTTAGTCGGACTCACCACCGCGCTTTCTGTCGATTGCACCTAAACATGATTCGATTGTCCATGGTTATTATAAAATACTCATAAGGGCAACATTACATATGACATTCGTAAATATTTTAAAATTATAATTGCTATGGGATAGGCAAGGAGCATTGTGTTCCAAATATCGCTAGCATACTCTCCAGCAGATCTGTAACTTAATTACTCAACATTCTGTGCTTTCTGCTATCCACTTAATAGTTAACACATAAAGGTATGTTATTAATGGTATATTATTAATATAATTACTACATTACATATATGGTATACACTAACCAAATAGGTTTAGAATTATTATTTTTTGTGTTACTTACCTGTACACTGGTTTTAACATAATGTATTTTCACAAAAACCCTTTATGAGGATTTATTACAGAATAAATTAAAGAGAAATTTTTTACTTTCCTGGGAGCGCTAGAGTACTAGTAGTAAGTAGTTACCAGCAGTAAACCTTCTATAACGTAGGAAAATTTTCTTCCTTACCTGCTGCCACGGTCCTTGAAAATGAAATAAAGCGTGTGCACGTTTTTTCATACATTTATTTATTCAATATCGTTTTCGTATACGGTTGCAAATATTTCTTGAAACGCTATAACTACATGGACACCGCGAAATAATTGTAAAATTAGGTAGAAATTAAGCTGAATATGTTTTTGTTTATTCAGGTGCGTCTGAGTTCCTTAGATTATCTAGAAATATATTTTGTAGAAATCTGTATCTACCTGCGTAAGTTTATGAGGAAATTGGCTTTAGACATTGAGCTGAAGCACGTTATTCGCAGTCACAGGATGGCATCATCTAATTTATTATATGTTTACGCCGCGTGTTTCAACTGTCAGGTCTATTTGCACTGCTTGCAGTAGATGCGACAGTTTGTAAATGCATACATTTAGCGTTGTAAGTCAATTTTACTTTAGCTTAGGCTTTTTCCGAAGCCGTGGTTGTTTCATTTTGACGTGCAAAAAGTGTTGTAATGAACCAATTTGGAAGAAATGATATTTGAATTTGAATTTTCAATTTGCTTATAAATATTGTACCCAATTGAAATGGTCTGCTGGATGTGTGTCGTCCCTTATGACGTTATGTACATAGTAGGCAGAGTCGACGAACATGCGCGAGTCGTGCATGTATGAAGGAGGTTTGTTTGTATATTCAATATTATTCTGTTTTCCGAATATTGTCTATTACGTACGGTAATAATAGAACTTTGAGTTGTTTGTATATTACCGATGAGGTATTAAATTAAGTGTTTGTGGCTAATCGTCTTGCCTGCCACATTGAAGCCTGACCGGCTTTAATGTCGTTAAAGAGTACGATCATCAATTGTCAAGTTTTTAACCTGTTTACTGTATGGAATTTTAACACCATTAAAAGTAACTGAAGGTATGTTAGACCAGTTTATTTTAAATGCTAACCGTAAACTGCCGATTATTATAGCCTGCGTTTTAGCAGCATTCATGATTGTTTCTTTAACAATTCTCATATTAAACATAACTGTCTTTGACTAATGATCGGAATTACCTACTTTGAAATATGCCACCCGATATTTCCGTCAAGCAAAACGAATCTGCTAATGTAAACAGGAAAATATTTTACTGGAGCGTCCGCCTTGTTTTACATATCTTTATCATAATAGATGGTAATATAATTTTCTAAATGTCTTAATATATCTGTCTTCTCATATATTTATAAAGATATATTTTTGTTCACTGCTTTTCTCCCATCATTATCGTTAACAATCTTTTAAATCTTTAGGTTCATTTGATTCGATTCTCTTCTCACAATGAACACTGTTATGGCGATTGTATGAACATCTAAATAAAATAAACAATGTAGTGTGTGTACGTATTTTCAAGACGCTTTCCTCTACCGTTAAAATATACGTGATCTTCAATCTTGATCGCGTTTGTGATTTAGTACAGGCAGAAATGTGTTCTAGTGTTTGAAACCTACACTGTCGGATTGAGAGAAGTTGATATCCAAATCACTAAGATATCATGCCCTCTTTTATTCAAATTAATTTAATTTGCCCTATAGGTAGTAATATTGAAATAATTTACTGTAATTAAATTAAGAGCCAGTCAGTCTGAAATGTTAACGGATTGTAAGTGAACTGGACAGTTAATCTGGCACAATCTTTACGATGCCAGGTGACTGTTAGTGGCAAAATTTTGGTAGTCGTTTAAAGTAATTAAATATTCACAAGTCACAAAGAGACGTCAGATTCTGATCAAAACTATCTTACCTTTTGAAGAGCTGCTGATTCAAAGTTAAGTGAGTCTGACTCGTAAGCAGAGGATGGAAGTTACGTTTCCCTCTCAGAATAAATATTTATGTAATAATCATAAGTATTAAATAATTTCGTATTTGGTTATAGGGCTATTCACATAACAAAGCATCTACTTACAAACATACAATTATATGTTTATCAAAATCAACTTCAAATAAAGATGCCGCAATCCATTCTACATGTTATATGAAAGCAAAATCTCTCCAATAAACGTAATATCGTGGTAGTGGTAAACACATACGATGAGGTAAAGTTAGATTAAATTTCAACATGATTAGATCAACTGCAGGCTCTAGAGTCGAAACTAAATTAAATATCAAACCTTGAAAAGTACGACGGCGACGTATCGCAAAAATGGCAAAGGAAGTGTATTAAATTCAAATAATAACGACCCATATCGAACTTAATGACAAAGGTTCACTCAAGGGACGGCGTGATATTATTTAAACTTGAATTACTGCACTGACCGTGGTTACTAAAAGAGCAAGAGCGGAAAGCGACGTATTCAGGTAAACAATAGAATTTATGACTTTTCCTATAGGTGAACCATAATTTTACCTTGGTGGGGGATTTTTAAGAGCTGTAGGGTCCACATAAAATAAATTTATAATTTAAAGTATCACCCCAATAAACCCTAAAAATCTTGGCAGATGAGTGTACTCCACTCCCACGGTTCACCAGAAAAGTTTCCATTCACTATGAAGTATATGTAATCATATAAAAGCTTTTCGTTTACGTATTACTGCGTGTGGTGATAGGGATGATTCTCAACATAGCAAGGTGTCGTCATCGTCATCATCAGCCCATTCCCGTCCTCTGCTGGAGATAGGTCTGTCCAATAGAACACAATCACTCCAATGCAAGGCATCATGAGTGATTAAACAAATGATAATATGCAAAATTATTACATTCGTTACCTATATGCAATATTATTTCTAAAATATGTTTAGGACACGATTTTTAAACTGCTATTAAAAGTAAACGCGGTACATCTTCCGCCAATTTTTTTTCTAGCTGCATATTAATTCTAACTTCAAAGCAGAAGTACTGTTTTCTATTGATTACGTGTTTTATGTTTAATATTTTACAAGAACAATAAACATTTTCTTCCTAAAACGTACAGTCGATCGTTCCTCGGGTAGTATTTGTGAATTGCTTTAAGCAACTTGAGTATTATGACACTCTACGGTGGTATTTGTGAATAGCGGTATTAATATCCTGTCGCTGTCGTGGAAGTCGTTAATTTAACCTTTGGGTCGGGGTTTATAGGCAGCGATGGGAAAATTAACCGTCTTTACTTTGACTCTTCGACCCCTTTCTCTAACAGTGTAAGTATATCCTTCTTTATCATTTTGTGTCATTAACAGGGTACGGCTTACTGACGATGCCATCTGACAGGACAGGTGCATTCCAAGTATGTAGTTGGGAACCCAACATGAACGCCCCAAATAAATTTTTTAACTACTTTATTCTTTCCTTACTAATTTTTTGTCACATTTGCTAGAAATTTAGTTTTTAAACTTTTAGTGAGGCTATCCCTTTCATATCCACTTTTTTAAATTGTTCCACAATATACAGTGCAAAGGTTAGCAGCAATTCAATTGTCTATTTTTTGGAAAAATTGTAAGCATTTTTTTGGTTTTTTTTAAGCAGTTTTTTAAGCATTATATCAGTGTATTGTTTATTAGTAGCATGTTCACTATGATATGCCTTTGATAGTCCACTGTCGAACACAGCCCTTCTTTTATAAGTGCCATTATGCCCTGTTCTCGGATTAGAGCATTCAGTTGGTGCTTGCTGCTTTTTACAGATTTTCACAGATTACAGGTCGTTTCACTGATCGTCACAGATTTCACACATTGCGTTATAGTAAGACTTCATCTATAGAACCAAATCTCGTAGAAATAAAAGGATAAGTTATTTCAGTATTGAACAGTCTCGTTTTCTATCATTGCAAGTTTGATGTAATATAGTCAAGTAGTCGTGAAATATTATATATCAAGTATTTATTTCTAATTGTTTATATAGATTCCTTTAAATATATTGTTGCAATGTGTTCACTGCCGAATGACAAACATGTATTTTAATACGTAGACGCTATTCTGAAAATAATGTGATTAGAATTATTTTCCCACTTTTTCACATTCAATATGAATGGATTTGTTTATGGGATGAGCACTCCTTTATTGGCGTCTTCGTAAAATATATTACCATGGTTACTGAATTAATTAACTTTGAAGGTTTCTTCCAGTGATACATTGGTACATTTCTTATATTAGAATTTTTTTTATATTTATTTATTTATTTATTTTAAACACTGTAATCTTAAAAGTAATCAGAAAAAGGAGACTTTGTACAAGGATCTGCTTATTCCTTATTGATTCACTATTTTACATGAATAAAATCAGTAAAATGTTCATGTTAATCGGTTAAGACACATGGAGTCTACAGTGCGAAGCCTGACTTAAATTCTCATAACTTTTCTACTTCATAGCCTTAAATTATTTATTTTGATGTTTCCCCTTTATGTAACGTTTCTTTATTAACTTGATGTTGTACATTACACATATTTCATTTTATATTATTTCTTTCTTACCGTACTTAACTGGCCTTATTTCTAGTGGTTTTGAAATCTTACAACATATTCAAAGGCTATACGAAAGGAATTTTTCATATAAACCTTACATTATACAGTGAAATTTAACAACCATTCTGTAAAATTACGAAAGCACTTCAGCGGTAAAATAAATAAAAAACTATTTTGATCATTATTATACGAAATTTTGTGCTGAATCAGGTAATATTAATAGATAATAATATAACATAAAGTTATAAATAACATAAAATAAATAATACATAATAAAGTTATAAATATTATAAAAAATTATAATATAAAGTTATAAATAATATAACAAAAAGTGATTAAACAGGAATTAAAAATAAACCACGACTTTGAACTAAGTCTAGCTGAAGAACCAGCGGTAAAAACGTAAATAAAAAATGCAGGGAACTCCTATGTATCGTAGTTCATTTAAAGTCAGCTTTTATGCGGTAGAACATAAAGATGTACTTCCTAAGAATATAACCTTACGTTGGTGTAAAATGAAGATTGCATAAAATACGTAACATTACGCCTGTAATCCCCGAAGAAGCACGCCAAGGACTGTCAGTAGGCAGGCACTCATATCAATAGGCAGTGATCTATTGCCATACACCGGGCACGAAGTGAGACATCGAGCCTCTATTAGAAAATCAAAGTTAGAAAAATATGATAGTGCCCAAAGCAGAATTTGAATCCAGGATATCTCGATCAGCAGTGGCGTTTACAACCAACACGGCCAACGAGGCAAAATGTATGGGTGATGAGCAGTACCTGTGAATTTTAGTAACATTGTAGGAACGATAATATTCATTGTCCGTTCCAACTTACGTTAAGGGTAAAAGAAACAAGAGGATAATCCGAAAGTAATTTCAAGTGACATTATCAGGTGAGTCAACTTCCAAATCTCATCGAAATATAGCCAATTAAAGCCCCAAGTGGGCGAAGTCGGCCATTTGGGGCAATTCGTGCAGAGTAAAGCAACATTATTGCTCAACTTTCGGAATGCGTTTGGCAATAGTCCAATACTGGCACAATGAGGACCTTAAGCCTAATGAATGGAACTTCGCGAAACGTAGGAACTCATTATGGCAAGTGCGCGATACAGATAGCTCCAACGTTTGTAACTCATTAAATATCTCATGTACGGTTAATTTTGCCTGTGTACTGTTCGTATCGTTGGAACTGCTACAATCAACACCATTGTCAGCCATTTGTATTGGTCCACTGCTGGACTTAGGTCTCCCTTGATGACCACTCTCGTGTTCAGTCTACAGCTAGTCGTAACCGGTTTGTATCTATTAATGTATCGGGTCATATTGACCCGAGACTTGTTGTAAACGGTTATCGTTCTTAAAGTAATTTATTACGAATAATTCTATGTTGTGTATAAATAAAAATCTTAACATCACACCTGTAATCCCCGAAGAGATAGGCACGGGAGTGTAGTACACTTCCACGTTTCACCAGTTACTTTTACGTCCCACTGTGGAGTAAGTGGTGAGCCTATTGTCATACACTAGGCACATGACCAGACTAGCCATTATTAGAAAATCAAACTTAAATCGAAAAATAAATAATACATAGTTAACACTTACAAACACTAGAGTTAATCAAACTAAATAAAAAATTATTCATAACATAGGAATAAAATTACTAACGAGAATACTATTGTTACTGTTCTAAAAAAAGACATTTTTAAACTAACTCTGCATTTTGGAATAAAACCAGTGAAAATTTAAAGATTGATATTGAGCACGCCACGCTTTAAGAACAGTGATATTAATTTTCTCATCAGTAATGTTATTCCTATGTTAAGAATTATTATTTACTTTTTACTTTGACTAACTCTAGCGTGTTTTTAAGTATTTTTTTAATAATTCTGTTTCATCTCGCTTTCTTTCGGAAGGACGCCCACCGTCATACTATAGAACTAGAACTCCCTTCAACTAGACGAGCGACTTCAACCGAGGCTATGACATTTCGATATCTCATTATTCATCCTAGCATTGTCCAACTTTCGATCGGGATCTTTTCTTAAGGCTAATCACATTTCGTCCCGCAATTATACTGGCCCACATAACGTCCCGTTATAATATTCCCTTATACGCATTCATAGGATCCATTTCGAGGCCTTTGTCCTCGAGACCCTTTGTCCCTTTTCAGTCCATTCGCTCGGAAATACTTACTCGGTGGTGAAAGGAATGATATTTTTGAAATGCCTTATTTTATGAAACGGCGGCTTTGTTTGAAGCTTGAATCGCTAATTAGGGCAGGTCCTAATTCTGAAAATGCGTTGCTGATATGTAATTGTGTGATAAATATTTGCGACAAATACGTACAAATTTGTATCACGAAGGGACTAAAGGCCGTCCTTTGTTCTACGCCGTGTTTAATGAGTTGCGTTTGTTTCTCATTTTATGTATTCAGTATATATATATATATATATATATATATTATATCCTTACGAATTTGTATAAATTAGACAGAAAAAAAGTAAAAAAGTGTTTGTTGCTCGGTCTCTCAAGCGGAATGCTGGAAAATTATGTGATCATGATCATTACCACCTGGTGGTGGTAATGATGATGATGATCTGGTAATAGCAGATGTTGCATATTTTACAATTTTTCACCGTTGAACATGAATTTCCTTTCAGCACTGGAAGCTGCTTGTGAAGAGCTAAGCCATAGTTATTCCCGCTGGCCCTGTAGCCGGCTGATGTACGGACAATTTTACATTTCTTTCAAAATCATAGCAAATGAAATTTACTTTGTAAAGTTACTGGTGCATGCATTCGAATCCCAGACCTCCATAAAAAGCGTTTAACAATTACTAATTAAACACAAGGTTATCATAATATTATCTTTATGTATTAATACCAGTCTCTTGCTCGCTAGAGTTAATTAACTACAAAGTAGTAATTACTACTTGCCGTATTGTAAATGTCACATGTTACTGTAAAGAAGTATACTACTGGATACACTTGCTCACTTTATTAAGAATAACTACTTACTAATAATTGTGTAACTTCACGCCTGTAATCCCCGAAGAGGTAGGCAGAGGAATGCAGAACACTCCCACGTTTCACCGGTTACGTTT